>JZLH01S0608941.1:1086-11920 GCA_001188425.1 Eucidaris tribuloides | reverse complement strand
ACTAATCCGACCAGCCGCTCTCAAGTTATCATGGTAACGAGCCCAAATCAGACATATTTTAGGCCCGGTGACCTTTGACCTTATGACCTTTGAACTCTAAAATCTAATCAGTTCATTGGTGGCTCATAATACATACTTCACCCAAGTTACATGAAAATTCAATAGGCCGTTCTCAAGTTATCGCGGTAACGAGCCCAAATCAGACATATTTTACGCCCGGTGACCTTTGACCTTTGACCTTTCAGCTCCAAAATCTAATCAGTTCATTGGTGCCTCATAATACATACTTGGTCCTAGTTACATCAAAATCCGATCGGGGGTTCTCAAGTTATCGCGGTAACGAGATCCGGTAACGGACGGACGCACGGACGGACAACCCGAAAACATGATGCCTCCGGCAACTTCGTTGCGGAGGCATAAAAACATATGCACCTATTACATAATTATACATAAATGCACATACAACACATACATATTAACAGACACACACACACATACACATACACTCACAAACACACACACTCACAAACACACACACACACACACACATACATACTCATCACACACATGCTCACAAACACACACACACACACACACATACATACTCATCACACACATGCAATCATGTACACTTGACCTGATAGTAATATCTCTTAGTAACGGATCTGTACTTTAATCTAGCCCTAAGAGCCTTTGAATCTTTTTCCCATTAAGTCCCATTTTGTCTCCGCATTATCGTGTGGATGTCGGAGCAGCAGGCATTCATCCCGCGGTACGAGAGCGATTTGAACGTGATTGACGGACTTTCTTACCATCCACCCACGAAAAGACTCGCACAATGCAGCCCTGACAAGAAGATGACTTAATGGCTGTCGTATGAATGGTTCATGTGACCTTCGCAGTTCTGAAGGAAAAATGCATCATCAAAAGGGGCTACGATAGCTTGAATTTATGTAACGAAAATGGCAACAGTGCTTGAAGAGTTGATAAACAGTTTATAAGTATAGTGTAATGTTAGGTGGGGAATAATGAGATTCTAATTCAAGCAGCAATTTGTAGGCAGTTTCATTTACGCAGGCAGTTGGATTGAATAAATAACGTCAAATGTAGAAATGATACAACTATCATACAAATGGCACATAATTGAGGTGTATTTAGTTGCATAAACAACATTGAAACCAAATCCACAAGGAAAAAACAATGGTATACTTATCAGATTAAGATAATGAGTGATGAAAAATAGAAATGGTATAATCAATTACGTAAAAGCAAATCACACATAATTTAGGGGTTTCTATTTTGAATGCAATAATGCATTCAATATCATCAGACTTCAGATAAGATTATAGTGATTCAGAAATAATACCAAACATCAGGCAACATCGTAAAAGTAAACCAGAAAACCTTATTTGTCTCAAATAGGTTATTAGATCTTGTTAGATAAGATAATAAATGATAGCTAATATATAAAATAGAAATAAAGCAATTACAGAACACAGAAAACATTCATGTATAACTCATTTGAAAATAATTTGTATCTGGCATCAGAAATGATGCGGCAAAAAATATATCTTTCATATATATCTCATTGAATTTCAAACAGGTGTGCAGTATACACAAAATTCTACAAAATAAATTAATTTTTTAGCATCCTTTTTTAGACATTGCAGTCAGTAATTGTTTTGAATGCCTATTTCATCAAGATAAAGGGTGAGGGTAGTACTTAGTACAAATCACATGTAACTTCAATAACAAATTGAGTACTTAAAACCAAGTACATGTATCTACTCATCATGAAGTGATGAGATAAAGTTCGTGTAAATACATATTTGAATACATTCATAAGACCACAAGAGAGTTATTAACATATTCTTTAATAAGTCAATATTAGAAAGACAACAGATACATGCATAAATCTTTGAGTAATAACAGTATAACTACTTAGTTGGATCCACAGTTAAAAAAATCTGAGCCACATGATTCCCCATACTACCAGTGCTGTCTTTGATGAGGTCTAAAATGAAGCCCTGAAAAATTGTATTCAAATGATTATTTAGTGCTTTAAAATGAAAATCGTAAGTTGACCAGATTCACTTGCCTCATCTCCATAGACTTACTGTGTGATATCACCTTAGGCTATTTAAACTCGCCCGAGTTTTACTTGTTTATCATGCATAACTTGCCATTGCCGTGTAACTTTCCAACTTTTGTATTCTAGGGTGTTTATTTGTCCATTGAACACTACTATGTAGCTCGATATCAAAGTTGACAATTTTTTAAAATTGAAGCTCCACAATGTTGCCTATCACTTTAAAGATGTGCACAAAATGTTACATTATTTTCTTATCTTACTTCTAGAGACACTTGTACGTAGATTTAAATTTGGACATTTGTGAGGTATGTTGAATATCATTCACAATTATCATATGAACAAAAGGATGTAAAAAAAAATGTAAACAGTGCGAACATAGAAATATAAGTAAACGAAAATGCATGTCTTTGATCACAATGTAGCTACTTCACATATTATGACATGTGCCACACGAATGCTCCACGAAAAACATAACCCTTTATGCCAATAACTCACATCTACTTCTATTCATTCTTCAGTGGCTATGCTCAGGAAACACTGTATTTGTCACGTACAACTAGGCACATTCCTTGAAGGATAATGCTACAGTGTACATGTGTGATTACTGGACAAATTCTTGCAAGGATGATATGGAATAATGAGAATACCCTGAAAATACAACAAAATCTTCCTATTAGCCATAATCACAATAAAAAGGAAAACTCCAGAAATTACATCCTTTTATGTTTAAATGACCTACTATAGACATATAATGCCAATATACGACACAGGCTACAATACATCGTTAATATAATCAATTACGTATACTTTTTTAATAAAAAGTATATTACTACTTACTAGTATTTTAGAATACCCTGAACACACACAAAATCCTTCCAGTAGCATAACCACAATAAGAACGCGGATGGTACAAACTGAGAAATTACATCCTTTTATAGGATGATTAATGCTATACAGTATAAAGCAACATTTGCACGTGTACATATAACACTAGTAATATGTATTACTTTTCACAAAAAATATTTCAATTTACTTATCAATGAAAATTTAGAATACATGTAACCCTAACACACAGCAAAAATCCTTCCATATACCTAATTCACAAAAGGAAGTAAGCACCAAAACTCCCGCAATTACATCTGTTTAAATCTAAAGACAATACGATATAACAGCATAATGCAAACAATTGCCCGTTGTACAATACATCACTATACTGTATATTCTATAAGGTATGTTTGTATACATATTTTCAAAAAAATATTAATTACTGGGTATTGCCATCTTTTTTCCTTGTCATAATATATACTGACTGTGTAGAAGTATGAGCCTTTCTCAATTCCTGTCTCATGCCTATCAAAACATAGACACCCAAAACATGAACACTCTAAATTACTTACCAATGTTCTGCTATTACCGCTATATGCGCAACAAACTGGATTACTTGCATCTCAAATATTTACCGTCACGTAACGCAAATCAACTTTCTCTTCTGCAGCCGTACGGAGCCGTGATCGTGTCTGGAGGGACCCATGGCACGACGGGAAAGCACGCTAATCAACACGTACACAGCGCGCCATCTTTCTTATGGGTGCCGGATGATCAGAGCTTGTCGTACGCGTGTCGATAAATAGATTGATAGGTCGTGTGACGATATGTGAATGGTCCAATAAAGCCCTAGCACTACACCGTCATGCAAATCATCTCAGATAATCTCTCAGCCCTCTATTCTTATCTTTTTTTATCACCTTGGCAGTCTCAAATACTGGATTAGACCGTTTAATTTTTTTGCCAAGCTTGCCGATGACCAGGCGTTGAAGATAATTAGGCATAGGAATGCAATGCGAATTAAAATGGGATGCTTAAGTACACGGTTGATTAAATTTATTGGAACATTTGATGTGCTCTACTACTGAAAGTAAAACATATGGAGAAAATAAAATTTCAGTTACAGACCCGAGGTATTCGTTCTTACTATGAGGACAAATTTAATTGCTAAAATGCTCAACACTGTTTTTAGTTTGATTCGTTTGTCTTCCAGGAAATGAAGCGATGTAAATGTGTCAATCATTGCATATGATCGAGAAGAGTCCACCGGAAATATACTTTACACAATATATAACACAATGGAGAATAATAATGATTTGCGTCGAAAAAGAGGAGAGGGGAAGCCGCTAAACTTAAATGTCTATTCATCATTTTTTAAGTTTTGTTTATTGATTTTGTATTAATAATTTTGTACATGCCTACTGTACATGCTACTCTCTAGCCACTGAATTAGATGCAGTTTATGTGCATGGTGAAATCTACATTGAATATTTTCACTCGTCTAGACAGTTGTGGAATGTTTGGGCCAAGTGTATAATTTACATGAAAGAATGTAACCTTACAGAGCTACATTGTAATTAGCATTGAGTAAAGGAGTGCATTTCCTGTGAATACTGTTGTAGTTCAGTGAACCTTTAGCTAATCTTGTAAACAGGTTATTTATGAATGGAATAGTCTAGGTGATAGTAGCTTCTAGAATACTCATGTGATTTTGTATGTTGTCGTATTTACTAAGATGAATAATGTTCTAGACTAGAGGGTTTGATATAAAACTATCAGTTGTTTTGGACATGAGTTCAGAGTTTCTGTCATTCTTAGCTCAAAGTCACATGTGCTTATTAGTAACCTCATTTTAGTAGTTGTATTGTACCTTGCACGATACACAAACCTGCTGGAGTTTAAATATGAGGTTTGTGGTGGACCTCCTGTTTATTACTAGATAGCCTGTGTATTAATTTTGGACATTACTACAATCATCTTGCTGCAATGGGACGAGATCCTAACAGATTCGCTTGATTGAACGATACATGCGCTCTAATTGGATCATCTTGGTACGTTGGGCTGATTAATCTGCTATCAGTAATGTCACTATGCGTTAATTGTACTGAGGGTTTAACTGACATGGAGCTGGATTCATTCTCATATCCTTAGCATTTGTGACATTACTTGGATAGTCTATTTCTGTGACTAAATTTACCGAAAGTATTGTTTCAACGGGTGAATCACATATCATATATTGGTTAATTGGGCAAATCACTAGGTATCATTTACTTTCATCATTGTATAGCGGAATGGGAATTGATCGTAACAAATTTTGGGGCTTGTCCCGGAATTGGACATTCAAATACAAGCAACCATGTTCATAAATTCTGTGAAATTTTTGTTTCTAAACATATGATTCATCGTAGAATATATCTAGATAGCATACAAACAGTTTCACAATTGATTGTTGATCTGTTCATCATAGGGTACGTTGATTGCTAAGGCGTTTGCTCGAGACGGATTTGTCTACGATTTGAGATAAAGTTAATTTGATTGCTATTCCCAACATTGAAAATACAGCAAGGTAAGGAAGCAGAGATACTTTGTATTAGCTGTGTAGTTCACTATGAGCGTCAGAAAAACAAACTCAGACTGTGCGACAGGCTCAGACTGAGTGAACACGTTGAGCTTCCATTATTGAAGAGAAGTAGAGAATCGTAAAGAAAGAGATGAGATTGCATTAAAAGAGAAAGAAAGAGAACAGCAGAAGCTGAAAGAAAAACAATAGAAACAATATGCAATGAAATGAAAGACTTGAAATGGAAATGAAAAGTTGGTAGCTTGAATTGTCTCAGACTCGTGCACAGGATAGTAAGTCCATACATTGTTGTGTCGCAGAATGTTCTTTTGGTGCCAATAATTTGAAGAGGATAGTAGTGACAAATATTTCTGTTTGGTCGATTTTGTTTGTGAGAAGCGGCTAATACGTTGAAAGATGGCACAGGAATTTTGGCCGATGGCTTCTCAAAGTGTTGTTGTTGGTAAAGCAGCCAGACGTGTACTTCCTCTCTCTCGAGCAGAACAGTCATGGTGACTTGCTATCTGTAAGAAAAGCGTATATTGAACTGCTTACGAATGGTTACCGGAGCGCGTGACAGACAGATGAAATTCAGAAATACAGCCGCATTAGCCGGGTCAGACACACGTTGAGTTTGCTCGATGAAAAGAAGAATGATGTTCGGATAGATGGTTATGGTTCATTGAAAGTGGGGTGAAGATTTGATAGCCGTCAGGAGCCGTAGTGTTGTTGGAAGAGCTTCAAAAGAGATTGTTGCTTTCCAATGTGAGATCCGCATTAGATGATCACAAAGTCACAGACTTGGAAGAGAGCGCGACTCAAATTGCTGATTGATGACGCAGGCTAATCACAGAAATGATAACAGACCTTGTTCAGAAACTTTCTCTAGGTATATAGAGGTAAAAATCAGATGATGCCCACAAAAGTACTGGCCAGCCAAAGGTTTGCAAAGTAAGGCTGGCATATACAGCTGAGTGCGTTCACTCCGGATCCAAAATCAGTTGACAAATCAGATGCGTGCGGCAAAAACCTCAATTTGTTTCCATCTGTAACGAGAAGGGGCATGTACAAGGCATGTGTTGGAAATTGCAAAATAATGAAAAAAAGAAGGTTGGGTTTGTCATGCCAAAAAGTGTCTATCATGAGGAAAGTGTCCCAGTATGAATGTGATAGACCGGGTAATTGAAAATCGTCCGTTCAATTTTTAACGAATTAAAGCGTGAGGCAGGTTGATGAGATAAGGGTATCGTAGCTTTTGTCCCAGAGGTGAAGTGGCCCCCTAGTTCATCTCGGTGATGCAAGGAAAGCCAGTGGTTATCTTAGGGATACGGTCAATCAGACGTTATTGGATGGAAGGTCAGTGTACCTTACCACAGAGAGTGCATTGAATAGCCAAGGATTGATACAGCCAAGTTTTGTGGCAGTTGTATCACTGTTCCCTTGTATGAGGGTGGATTTGAAGTCTGACCTAGTTTCTGGTCCTGTTTGTTGGAGTCATCCCGGCAGTTACATGAGGGTGTTGATTTTTGACTGGCGGTAATGACTGGGCTGGCGACAAGTTGTATGCGTCTGCAGTTGTTTCTGAGGAAACGTGAGGTTTACTGAAGCTGAACAGTTGCAGTTTCCAGGGATTTTTCCGGATTGTGTTTGTGGTTTGGATAAACCAGTTGAGGTTCCTGAACTGAGAAGTTACCAGGGAAGACAGTACCTGGCGAATTTTTCCCAGCTTGTGTTAGCGTTACTAGTCTCCAGGCTCGTAGTGCTGCGCAAGAGATGCGGAAATTGTGTTGACGCTGGAGCGGAGAATTCTGGTGTTTGGTTGGACTGAACTTTTTCAAGGATTTGGATATGAAGGGGATGCTGTTTTAGCTCCAAGGCTAGCAGTGTACGTGAGCTGTTTAGTAAGTCTTCCTTGGTTCAGGCACAAAGGCCAGACTATGAATTGAAGGGTTGTTCTCAGACGGCGTGTTCTGACGGCTTGAGGCTGTGACGTCCTTGAGTGCTATTATGTCGAAAGATGACATCTTTGATGAGAAGTGGAGACTCCCCTTTAGCCAGCTTGATGAGGATTGGACTTTGTTGCCAATCAAATTGTTGTCCCTCCCTGTTATCGCCCAATTGAGATTTTGAAATGCCCACGAGTTAACTGTGGCGGCCATTTAGGCGTCAGAAAGACAAAAGATCGAATCATGAGCCTTTTATTGCCGAAGTTGAGCTCGAGATGTGGCTGAGTTTTGTAAGATCTGTCACACTGTCAGGTGGTTGGTAAACCACAGCCGTCAATCAAGCCGTGCGCACCATTGGATTCCGATTCCTGCATTTGAATGACGTTCACTCGAGTTCTAGATTGACTGTGTTGGCCCTTGCCTGAGAACTAGGTCAGTCATTAAGTTCCTCTTGACAGATCATGATATGTCTACCGTTTCCAGACGCAATTCACTCAGGAATATTACAGCTAAGATCTGTAGTAGGAGGCGTCTTAGTGCAGTTTTTCACTACCTAGTCTTGCCCAAGGAAATTCAGTCTGTGACCAGGGTCAAATTCATGTCGATGTATTTTCAAGAGGTGATTGTATCGTTTGTATCAAAGCAGCTGAATCGTCAGCTTATTCATCCCCAATCACAAGGTGCGTTAGATACGCTACCATCAGACCTGAGACAATGATTAGGGCGTAATTGTGAGTCAGTACCTGAGGCTGGATAAGGCATCCCATTCTGTTGTTTGCTACTAGGGACTCCCCGAATGAGTCGACAGGATTTTAAGTCCGTTCGAGTTGGGTGTACCGTCACGAGGTTAGCGGGCGCTCTTAAGCTCATAAAAGAGAGGTTTATGTCAAGGATGGAGGATGTTAACTACTTGACTTAACGATGTCAAAGTTTCCCTGAAAGAGCTGTTTAAGGCTTGTGAGTAGCTACGGGGACATTTGAAAACGTGCCAGAGAAAGTATTGAAAGGACAGCAGCGACAAAATGTAAAGGTACGTATTTTCAGCCTAGGTGACAAAGTTACTCGTGTTGTACATTGCGGGTGAGCGTTAAAGGCCAAGTTCAGTGGACGCGTACTGGTCAAAAAGAAACTGAATGATCGTCAACTATCGTGAATCGTACTCCAGATAGGAGGAAAGACAAGGGTGTGTCATTAAACATGCTCAAAGAATACTTGACACCGAGGTAGCCCAGCAGTTGGTGTGATACAGGTGGATAAACGATGAGCGAGATTGACGTGGTAGAATCGATGTTGACATGTCTGAGTCAGATGAACTGAAATGAGTGCAGCCCACCTCAGTGTACACGTTGTCTAACACGGAGCGTGTACTAGGGAAACAGCAATGAAGTGTGAGCTTACCTCCCTGCAAGTCAGAGAAAGATGTAACTGATTTGTGCATGAATTTGGCGGGCGTTGTAAAGACCACAGTAAGGTTGCACCCCACTGGCTGCTGCATGATGTTGATGTTGGAGATGCTAGCCCAATCCAAACAACCACCCATATCGGTGTAAACCGTAAATGGCGAAGGTTAGGGGAGGAGGTTCAGTTCAGTGTTAAAAATGACATAATAGAACAAGTCAGAAGTAGTTTGGAGTTCACTATCGTCATGGTACAAAACCAGACGGGTCACAGAGAGTTTCTGTATTGATTACCGATAGGTCAAATGCAGTTGAGTAGGACTGATTCATTCCCCATTCCCAGATGGAGGTTGTATGCATCAGGGTTGGTAACTCTGCCTTCGTCAGAATGATAGACTGTGTAGGGCTGACTGGCCAAGTGCCTATGACCGAACCGTGCAAAAGAAATATCTGCCTTTGCAACCCCAAGACGGTCTATTTCAGATGTCAAGGTCATCGCCTTTGGCTATAAATATGCTCGCGGCCAACTTTCAGAGGTGACCAATCAAGTGATTGCCGGGCTTGAACCCTGTGTGTGTTACCATTGATGACATTACTTGTGTTCCGGATGTTGGTGATGATCAAATCCAAACCTCAGACTACTGTTTGCAGAGCTCCAAAAATAAGCCGCAATTTGTCATCAATCTAAGCCAAAAAGTGAATTTGCAAGAGCGAGTCAGCATATCTAGGTCACGTAGTCGGCATCAAGGGCAAGTACTGCCAAGAGAAGCCAAGTTGAAGCTATACGAGCTTCCCCGATTCCCAAACAAAGAAAGAGTTAGCTCAGGATTTCTGGGTATGGCTGGGGTTCTACAGGAAATTTGGTGCCGAATTTCAGTACCGCTAGCAAGCCACTCACAAACTTGCTGAAAGGCAAAGTCAAGTACGTCTGGTCAGACGAGTGCCAAAACGCTTTCGCTGAATGTTGAAATCCACTTGGCAAATGAGCCGGTGTTGGCTGCACACGATTTTCTCCAAGCCTTCAAAGTGGCTAGTTGATGCTAGTGATGTTGGTGTAGTGGCGGTGTTTGCTCCAAGATGATGATGGGGGCATAGAAAAGCCAGTGAGCTATTCTCCAAGCAAACTAAACACAGTAACCAGGAAAAAGTACGTCAACAATGTGAGAAGGAGGCACTCGTCTGATGCCTGCGCCGTCAGACAGTTTGAAGTGTATCTAAACAACAGTAAAAAGGGGCAGATAATTACTGTACACAGACACAATCCCCTTGTTCTTCCGATCGTTCAAACCAACACAGTAGAATATTCAGGTGAGTTTGCGTGAATCCAGCCGTATGCACTCAAAATTGTACATTGTATCAGGCAAAAATAATGTCAAGCTGATGCATTGGTCCAGAGTGTAAGAGTAAAATAACACACACAACAAATATATGATAATAAGTTTTGTCCAATGTGTCGGTGATTCATGTTATATATGTGTATTGAATCGATTATGTGACAAATTTTGGATTTATGGCAAAAGATTTTGCTAGTTTTATTTTTACGTTTGAAAATAAGCTGCAAGTAAATGCCTTGCTGATTGAGTAGGTATCAAAACAGTTTGTTATATGATTAGAAAATTATTGTATGAAAAAAAAAAAGTGTCATCAAATGAGTTGATTAAGCTAATTCAAAATCATGGGAATATCATGGTTTTTTTTTTTTTCTTTTTTTTGGTTTAGTATACAATTGATTTTAAAGCAGTTTGATGAGGAAATTGTAATGATTCTGTTTAACGAAGTTTCTGGCTGGTAAAATAACATCATTTTCTTGGCCAACTAAGACAAGTGTCCATGGTTAAATTATGATTGTTGATACAAATACAGTGTATGACAATATAAATGAACCGCTGTTCAAAAAAAAAAAAAATTTAAGATTAATTGTCACCGAGCGAGTGAAGCGTGAACACTTTATAGTTATGGCTACAGTATTAGCCTTCAATTCTGGATTCATTATAGCCGCTATGTTCAAATTGGG
>JZLH01S0608922.1:65359-82871 GCA_001188425.1 Eucidaris tribuloides | reverse complement strand
AAATCATGTCTCTTTTTTTCCACAAGGAGGTGTTTACTGTTTTTGTTTGTTATTTCCATTTTTTTTGGGGGGGGGGTAACACCCCCTCCGTATGCCTCCGAGGTGGATAATCAAATATGAGGGTAATCTCTTTTCAATAAAGATTGACAAAATTTGAAATACAATACCAAGAAGACAAGAACAATGGTACAGGACACGTGGACAGGGTTAATAGAATTACTTGAAAAAAAAACATATCTGGGCTTTACTGGCCTGTTTAGTTGCTTTAAAGGTAAAACATAATTTTAAATGTTTATATGTTGAAATAATGGAATATATTGATTAAAAATGTGTACCTTAGTGACCCTCAATCAGAATCTAAAATAGTCTAAAGTTACACTTATTGTTTGGTCCCTGTTTGGTGTGGTAGGGATGGGCATGATCAGTAACAGCCCCACCCCGACCCCGGGCCCTGACCCCCCCCCCCAACCTAGAAAGAAATACACAATAAAACAATTTAATAAATTAAATAGCAAAATAGAATAAAACAAAAAACTCGTGGCTATTGCAACAATACACTGAAAATACATCGTCATTGTGTATTTTTAGAGGATGACCATTTATAAACACACGATAGATGGCGCTACCGTAAGGGACGGTACGAAGCAGGGACAAGTGTATGCATGCCCCAATATGCAATGTGTCTGACATACGTAATTTTATGCAAACATCCGTAGATAACAGACGAGTCATATATGTATTGCGGAAACGGTTGTCATTATTCTGTTGCTGTTTTGCTGTTTTTCACGTTGTTGAAGTATTCTCGAAGAGACTATATGGTGAAGTTCCAACATAGGTAAACCATCTTTACACTTGTATATCGTGATTTTATTTAGGTTGGCTTTGCCATGACTAAACGTCGCGATCGTTCGACATTTTGGACAATGTTTGGGATATTCTCGGTCAGCTCAGTCACCTTGCATGCAGCAAACGTACGGGAAGCTTTGGCTGAACACTATGTAGCAGATCTGCCTGGGTTTATTCATGCAGCCGGGCGCCACTCACGGGAGTCGTGGCTTGACTTTGTGTACGATTTTTATACAAGCCCAAAAATTGCATTTCTGAATAGATATATGACACATTTTCAGCTTTCATGAATTAATCCACATTATTCTTCAGTTCAGGCATGAACATTTGGTTGAATTGGTTCAGTACAAATGTTTTTAATTAAAAGAAATTCGAAAATTTTTACGTGCCGGATTTTTGGAACCTTTTCCCATGCCTTCACACATGAATTAACATTTACTAAGAGGAGAATACAGACAAATGTAAGGGGTGATATAGTATCTATTGCACTTTATTCAACTGGTTAAGTTGGTTCAATGTCTGTCACATTACATTTTCTATTTTGAGCACCACCCGCCAGGAGTGCAACAATTGGTCTTTACACAACTCACAGGCGTGCGTATCTCGGAAGTCCCAATTAACACGTGAAGAAATAGCGCTTAAGTGTAAGTACTGAATCCGCAACAGTGCTACGCGTTCGCAGGCTGTTTACTGCTTTCAAACTGCGCATACTAAATTTGACGCATTGCCCTGATTGCCGCACTGCACGCCGAACTTCCATTAATGCATGCGCACTCTAAGGTTATTGACATTTTCTACGCTTCGTGTCGCGTCGCATCGATGGCGCGCATGCCGATAAGTAACCAGCAGATGCATGCCAACGGCAAAATGAGCAATAATCTGTCAACAAAAATAAACTTTTCATCTTTAAAATTTCATTAAGTTTCGTGACGTTGAATAAAACGAATAATGACTGTGATGATCGGTCGTTGCATCAAATTACCAGCCCTCGTTTGTCTTGCAAATGATCATTTTTCCCTTATTGAACTTCGTCTCGTAAAAAAATGAATCCTATTCCAAGGAGAAAACAACCGACTCGGGCGGTAATTGATGCAACGACTCCACCCAGTCATATATTTTATAATATTCCCTTGCGGGTATGAGGTGCCGGCGGGCGTGAAAACAATCTGTCGTAAAATGTTCCATCATTATTAGGACCAGGACTGGCCATTTCTTCACCGTTATATTTCTTTGTTTTCTTTAATGAATATTAACCTGATTGTGTGGAGATTCTCTTAAGCCAAGTTTAGTTTCGGGGATTTTTTTTTATTAATATCACAATAACAGATTCTGAATGTCTTAACGTTTTTGTTTTTTATTAATTATAGTGAAAAAGTTATCCGAGTTATACCTCATCAGAAAGAGCAGACTGATGAGGTATAACTCGGATAACCTTAACACCTTCATTAACCCTTATGGATGCTATAATGTAAAATATCTAGTCGAAAATCTCGCCCCCACCCCCCCCCCCCCCCCCCGCCAAGATTTTCATTCATTCATTAAAAAAAAAAAAAAACAAGACATTCAGAATCTGTTATTGGTGTGACATGACCTTTAGGCATAAAGCTTTCAAGTTAAAAAAAATTCCCCAAAACTAAACTTGGGCTTTAAGTGAGTTTGTTTACTTTATTAAATGGAACATGAATGTGTGGCAATGGTTGTGTGTTCATCAAGTTACAGCAAAAAAGTCATACCACCAAAGGTTAGCAGTGTCACACCAAAATAGTAACTCTCGATAAGACCAAAGTCTGGAATGTGTTCGACTTGGAATGGGCAATCTTTGATGATGGATCTGATCTGCTGGGGACCTGGCAATGTGTTGTGAGTTCTAAATACCATTCAAAATTCTTTGGCCTGTTCTTACATACCTACTCTCTCCGATTCGTGTCATTTGATGAAATTGTTTGTTTTGGACAAAAATATCGACCAAAACCACAAGTGTTTACTGACGTTTCTGTACGATGGTATGATCTTCATGCAGCGCTAGCAATACATGTATACACGGCAGTGAATGAAGTTTGTGCAAGAATACGTGACTAAACAAGTGCCATAGTTTTCCTGCATCATCACCCACGCAACAAGTCGATGCTATTCGCTCACTGCTATGAGTGCACGCATGCCCGCGTATACATTGCTAGCGCTGGCATGAAAGATCATACAGTGTACAAAAACATCGGTGAACACTCATGGTTTTGGCGATATTTTTTGTCCAAGCGAACTTTATTTTTCATCAAAATAACAAGAATCAGAGAGAGCTGTATGCTAAGAACATGCCCAGAAGGATTTTGAATACTATTCAGAATTATATTACATTGCCAGTCCCCTAATGTACAGGTTTGCCCAAAATTGCGTATTTCTGAATATGAAAAAATTAAAGGTTTAATGAATAGATCTACTTGACAAAATGAACTGCTGTGTTGTAAATATAGGGGAGACCTACATGTATTTTCACAATGCCCATATATTGTAAATACATAGTAATAAACAAAAGACTACATTTACCTCTGTGTATTCTACAAGGTTGCAGCATTGGCAATATACTAAAAGACTTGTTTTTTCACTTCATGTCATTTTATCTGCATTAATTATGTCTTTACATGTAGTACGTAGCAGAAACTAAACATGATTACACTGTCCAAGAAGTTAAAAGAAGACCAGCACGGAGTAGAAAGCGGTTGGCGACTCAGAAACGACTTGAAAAGAACAATGTATCGAAACGGGTATCAGTACGAGACAGACTGCTGGTGAAAGAAGTGCCCTGAAATGGAAGCCAACTTGCCAAGTGAGACACTTCCTCTAATGATCTAATCTCTTCCAAATATACAAATAATGCACTGTTGCGAGTATGTTCGGGCAGAGACAGTGCAGAAATGTAGTCAGTAAGTGGCAAGTGATAATGCAAGCGCCCCTACGCAAGTGCATATCGATCGCACTGGAATGCGCCTAAACATGAACAAAACAGTGCATTTGTAAGATGATCTGCAATATAGCCTGAAACTATACATGTAGACCTGTAACAAAATATCTAGGCCCTAACGTTAGACCTAGACATAATATCAGGGTATTAGACCTAGATCTGGTCCTAAGATCATAACATAATATGACCTATAATCCTAATATTGCTAGCTTAGTCCACGAGTCAGTCAGTTAACGTCTAATTACAATGTTTCCTCACCATTTCCATGCTTTTTGCTGGCAGGCATGGGGCAATCTATTTCAAAGTAAATTTCGTATTGATTCCTAGACTCTCTAAAGTAAATCTGGAAAAAATGCCTTTTTTCGTATTCTGTTTCTTGTCTACTAACACATCCACTAATAATCAATGAAAAACAAAATTGTTTGCTTTCATGTCCAGATGATTTTATGGAGTGGTTTCTTTTACCAATAGTCGCTCTAGTGATTCATACTGTTTTACAAGTTGCTACACATTATAAGGATATTACACTTATGATAGTATGGACCATTTGGTGCATATTTTTACCGCAAGGGGAATGTATACTCTTGAATTTGTTTATTTTTTCTCCGCCGCTCCCCTCTCCTCTTCTTTGCAGAAACTTGTAAAGTACAGTTTGAAGATGTTCATCGTTAATGTCATTTTCATTTAACAATCTCAGCCGATGAGGGTTATTGGAGAGGGGGGAAAATCACATTTTGAACATTACTATACCAGAAAATTATAATATAATGGTCAAGTACTAATAATAATATAAACTGTTGTGTATATTTTGTAACCACCATTATTCTCATTGGCTACCTGTGTGAGGCCTGGTGGCCTTGAACACTAGAGCTCCTGTGAGTAATATGCTGACTGATGCGTGTCCTGGAATTGTCGGCCACCAGGCCTAACCCAGGTGGAGCTGGGAGTTTTGATGGGTGGTACTAAAAATCAAAAATAGGAAATGAATTTAAAAAAAAAAGTTTATAGAGTTCAAATACACCCACAGTGTGATACATGTGTATTTTCCACATTGGCTCAACAGAAACACTGAGCATCAGTATCTAAAGCATGTTAGTTATTGACTAAAATACCTTTTTTCATAAATTTGAATTTTGAAGTCGGAAAATTGCACAATATGTAACATTGTCTTTTTAGGCCTACATATAAAAAAATATATATTTGGCCATACATTAGAAATGTGACACTGGATCTGGGTCCTGCACTGGTAAGCTCCTTAACTCATTCCTGCCTTGCAGACCAAGTATGAGATATCTTTGGTGCGAGATCTGTGGAGAGTGTATGCTTATTCAAAACTGAATCATCTCAACAGGTTAAAGGCAAATGCCGTGCATGTACATACATACGTGTACATACTACTTCCAAATATTTTGTGAAGTAACCATCATTGTGTTGCATTAATTTTCTGTAAAGTCATTGTTTAGTTGTGTTCAAAGGTTGATTATGACCCTTTGCTTGTAAGTTTGCCCGCAACCCCCCCCTCAATTAAGTAAACATACAGGTACTCGTATCATATCCCCTGTGAATAACGGATTCCATGTTGACATGCAGGCTTTCATTCATATGAAATAATCATGTGTGTAAATGCTCGAGTTCAAAGGTTCTAATAAGTGTTTCAAAGATAAGGCGCAACGTTTGACGTCATTGGTCCTCACACACGTAATATCCGTTAACATTGATAAGATTGATGAAATGTTTGAGTGTAGTTTTAATTTTGTTTCACTTTTCTTTATGTTTGTTTGTCTGTCTGTTGTCTGTCTGCGCCTCCAACAGTGGTATGTAAAACAGAATATGGCTCCAAACATCAAGAGGAAGGTCAAATATGTCTCAAGGTATTTATTTTCTGCCCTACCCTCTGTGAAAAATAATGATGTGGGATCAAAACATAATATTGTTTTGAAACAATACAAACAACAATTTGAGTATAAATCAAAAATTTATACTACTGGTCTTTGAAGCTAACTTATCATATTAATATTAATGATGACATTTAATAATGCGCTAAAATCCACCTATTGAGTAGGTGCTCATTGCGCTGTTACATATAATTACACAGGAGAACGTAACACATTTGCAGCTAAAATAATAGGTGATAATCACGGTTAAAATGGCATTTTTCATGAGGTGAGTTTTCAGGTAGATTTAAATTGTTGTTAAGAAGGTAGTCAATTTATTTCTTCGACTAGATTGTTCCACAAATGTGGTTCCGCAGATTGAAAAGATCTTCTACCATGAATTATTGAACAAAGATTGAGTGTAAAGAAGTTTGTTACTTGAACGGAGAGGCGCCGGTTGTTTGATGAAGATTGAACAAATTCAGCAGATATGCAGGAGCATTCCATGACAACAACGGTACATGAAAGAGACATGATTGGCGGTAGTCCTACTTGGGATGAAATTTCGCAGAATCAAGTAAACTGTAGCAAGGATTCTGCTGTGAAATTTTGTAAGTCAAAAGTATGGACTTGCATTACTAAAGTAACTTCTGTCAATATGCCCTGTGGCAAAAAAATCTGTTGTGAGTTTCTAATGGGTCTTATTTTGACGAGGCTCGAGAGAAACAAAATGCTAGTATGTTCATGTGATATGGCGTAAGTAGAACAATTCAAGAAAGGAGATACATTCCAGCTGGTGTATCTATTGTATGTATCTTTCAACACATGTTTGGTTTGAAGAGGCATGTTTTATTTCTCCAATCAATGTCTGCCCTCTTAATATTCAAAATTGAATTCTGACTTCAGTAACTTCTATTTAACTTGTAGTTCCTTTGTTTTATTTATTCAATTGAATAAAAGCGAAATATTATAATTACTGTCAATAGCATTATTACTAAATGATTCTGTTATAAAAAGATTATATTTGGAGGGGAACACTTCCATTTTTTTTGTTATAAAATTCTGATGGTTTCTGTTAAGTTTACAGGCAGGTGCTCTTATTTGCATTGCCTAAAATTAATATTGCGTAAATATGGTATAAAGAGAATACGCATTTAAAGAATCTTAAGCAAAGTATAGGAGGCTAGAATGCAGTTTGAATTATAGTGCGCATTAGTTAGCTCTGATTTTGAATTTATTGTCTTTAGAGACAAAGATTCCTTGCATAGTGAACATACGCTAATTATGGCTGGTTTTCTGTGGGCATTTTTCAAATTCTATGTAATATATCCTCAGATCTCACCAACATGTCTTCATTAAAGGCAGTGATCTCATTTGCAAACATCCCCACAGACCAGGAAAAGATCATCCATGCCCTTAGGCCTATTGATGAAGGGCATGTCTGTGAATCTGGGTCAGTGATTGCCTAGAATTTGGAAAAATCAAAAGAAAAATAGCCGTTTAGTGTACGTTCTATGGTAGGATTTATTTTTTCTCGCGAGAAAAAATCAAATCTGAGTCCTAACGGTCACTATAACAGGATGCCCAACCGTTAGCGGATTCTCCGTATTTGTTCCGCTTTTATTGCCCTTGTTACGGCGTTACGGTAAATACCAAAAATGTTACGGAAAACGGCAAATAATCAACAGCACAGTGTGTGACTCTGGCATGAGTGCTATGAGCTCAGCTCAATGCGTGCGCCATCAAGCCGTTGAGCTCTATAGATCAGGAGCGCACACAGCGTTTGATGCACTGATTTGAACGATACTGAACCCGCTGTGGCCGTGGCAGTACTGTGGTACATCAGTGCAACTAGAGCTCAAGCACGCAATCACTGTATATGCAGAGTGCGACCGCGCGTGCAGTGTGACGATTCATGTGTGTTTACATGTACTTACTGAAAGTGAAGTCGGACTGTGATTCGATATTCGACCTTTCGTATTTTTTTTCACGTGCATCAATGGCTCCAAATCTGGAGCTCTAAGTTTGATCAAACAAACATTTAAAAACATGTTTGGCGAATTATAATGATGGTCATTTTCGACGCTGAGGCTGAGCAATGAAAGACAACTTGACCATTGCACGCGATGTACAGCACTCAGCAGATCTCAACGGGCGACGGGTTCCACGAGCCACGGGCGGCCACGGGGAAGTTCAGGCTGGACAGTACCTTACACCAGCGATCGTCAGAAGCTTCAAAAACATGAAAAATGTGACCTCCTTTCATAACTGTGGTGGCAACAACGAAGTCATCTTCAATAACAAGAAAGGCCTTGTTCAAACTTTAAAGGTATGGTGCTAAATTGGCGATGAGTGTATGTATGCTGTTGTTAAGCCAAAAGTCCTTAAATCCCACATACGGTATTGATGTTGGGTAATGAAAAAAATCTCAACATCGACTCCAAACTCGAAGAAGTCAACAATAAGATCAAGAGCAATCTTGACTTTATTGCTGAAATTTGCAACAACAGTAAACTGACTGTGTTTACTTATGTTTGCTAGTCTGCCGGTGAAAATCGTGTGATGAAACATTTGCAGACATCAAATGTGGGAGGTCTGTGTATTTTGTTAAAATGTTGCTGCGGCGGGCAATGTGTTTCCTGAGAGAACGCCACCGTTGTTCCTGACCAATGTGGTCAATTGTTCCTACAACACATTCCTTTGGGTTGCAAATCTCTGCTATAATTTCAACTAAAACTTGAGTTCTATGCTTCCTATATTTTGCTAAAGGTTCCCAGATGGGCATTTTCTTCTGAATGATTGTATTAACACAAATGTTTATTTTTTAAGGCCAATGCAAAAGAGATCCCTGGCCTTAATAGGCCAAGGGCAAAAGTTGATTTTTCGCTGTGCGTAGGAGGGGCTGCAAATAAGATTCTGACTTTAACAGTGTCATTTGGATTGTAGTAAAATAGTAATCGATCTTGACATGTTCTCTGTATTTCAGTCTTCTACGTGTGCACTCAATGGATGGAACAGGCTGGCACCACAAACGACTTAAAGACGTCATTTGGGGGCTAAAGCTCGCCTTTTCACAGTAAGTAGTGAAGAAGAGCAGATCAGGCTAGTGCTGTATCATTTCAATGGAGTACAGTTTTAGTCCAATCTGACAAATTTGTCATCACTTTTAAAAAGTGTATTGTTATTGGTAAACATCACAAAAACTACGCCCCTAACCCTACTCCGCTAAATTCTCAAACAATAACCAGTGTTTCACCGAGGCCGCCTGAGCCAGTTTTTGGAGTCCCTTGCTTGGGACTCGATCCGAGTGCGCAGTTACAAACCCTATGGAAGGCAATGTTTTGGCGGCCTTGGCCTCGTAGCTTTGTGGCCTTGGCAGCAACACTGAAAAAACATGGATTTTAGCAGATGCATCAAGCAGATATCACCATGTCATGTTACATTACCTGTGACAATAAAATGTCTGGGGTCCCAAAACGAAGTTTTGTATTTGGTATTTTAATTTATGTCTTTTTTCAAATAAAGGGAAGCATTTCAATGCATGCAATTTCTATGGGATTAGTAAATATGTATTTGCCTAAGAAGACAAAGGAAAAAAAATTGTTTCATCCAACCAAAGATATATGGCTGTTTTAAAAAATATTGTGTTGGCCTTTGTTTTTACGCCAAAATTTTCAACTCTTAGTCAAACAATAAATGTATTCGATTTTATTAAATGACTCAAATTTATTCAAGTATTTTATCAAGACTCTGCCTAGTAATTTCCCATTTGATTTTTTTTTCCAGTCTTGAGTTTTTACATCTTACTCTAAATTGGTACATATAGTGTAAGGTAATTCATATCCATTGATTTTAAAGAAATGGGACAGATAAACATTTCAGTTAATAACGCAATGTGGGCCCTGAGAAATCATATTCAGAAGTACTAATATGAAATCAAACAAGAAATATTTTTGTTACTTTGTTGTTGACAACATGATCCACATTTGAAAAAACAACAGTAAATGTTTTTTTTTACAATACGTTTTCTTGAGATATTTGTGATGATGCAGTCCCCATTTCATCAGGTTTCATGGTAACTTTTTGCAAAGCATATATGTTGACTAGGCTGAAGAAATACCAGAAGTGAATTTATCAACTTGTCGAGAAACGTTTTGTCTTGCATGACCTTGAATCAATGTTGTGGGGATTTCTGTTGAACTACGAGATATACATTTGTCTCTATGACAAATTTAGCTCACTCTGAAAGGGGGGATGTTCGTTATTCCGAAGGCTGCGAAACGTACCTTCGAGTAATGAGCCTTATTTAAAGTTTTTCGGAGCGTAACGAACCATCGAGGTATAGGCAATTTACCGTGTTTCGGATTACGAACGCTTCGAATAACCAACCTTCGGAATAACGAACCTTCCGAATAACGAAGCCTGTAACCCTCTGAAAGTCATTCCAGAGAGAGTTTGATACATTCACGTAGACATTTAACGCATATTTGCGGTAACTTTATTTGAATATTTGTTTGTCTAGTCAGTAATGATCCATTCGCTAGACCATGTTCTCAGTGAAGTTCGCATGATTTAAACATGTCAAGAGCACTGCGTGTGGATCGTGCTTGCTATAATGATGGAAGCGAAAAGATAATTCTTCTGGATGTTACATGTACATCCGTTATGCAGCATCCTGGTCTGTTCAGCCGAAGTGTCTTAAAGCAAACATTTACAAGGTTGCATAGTTCTTTATAATCTAAGCTTACATTATGCTTTCATGCTGTGTGTTCTCTCAGTGATAAGTCCTAAAAATAAAAGCCTTGAAATAATTGTACTTCAAAATGATCATTTAGTGCTTTAACCCATTCAATTACTAGGAACCACATATTGTGGTTTGCCTTTTATCTTGGAATGTGGCTGTATTACCACATGCTAATGAATATGCTAAAGTAGAGAAAAATATCAGCTATTCAATGAACTTTGGGTGCTACAATGCCATAAAATGAATGATTCATTGGGTTATGAATATTTAAATTGAGATTTAACTGAAATATTCATAACTTATCCAAATTGGCGGCAATGGCTTTTGATATGAGAGGCTTTGGGTTGGTGCCACTTTGTTAGTGGGTGATGGCATTGAACTAATGAGAAACATAATTTTACGGACGTGTTTTTCTTTTTATGCGTTAAAAGTGAAAAGTTATTCAACCAGAATTGATTTTTAGCCTTAAATTTCACAAAAGAAAAAATAGATCTTAAAAATTTCCCAATAAATAAATTATTAATTAGGTTAATGCTTTGACACATCATTCCAAATACCGCATTACCCTTTATATATAATAGACTATTCCAGTATCTTGCAATTTGATGAGAAAGCAAATTTGTAGCGATTATTTTAGCTCTGGACAGGCTCTAGTATGTAATGAGTTAAAAGAATGAAAGTGTTATGAGTACCAGCTTTGGCATGTCCACTTCCCCCATAGACTGTTGTGTTAATACATTACACAGGACTTACGTTAATGCATGTGGGGGTATGCAAAAGTCACAGGTGATATTTATCCGCTGCTTATCTTGCCAATGATGCATTAAACTTTCGTCAGAGTCTTGCCCATTTAGGGTTCGTTTATTGTGGAAGTATAAATGGGTCACGCGAGAGGTACGAAGAAATCCTGTTGGAGGCAAAATCAACACTTGTGAGGCGTGATATGGTCGATGATCAGGGAGGGTAAAGTCGTGAGAGAGAGCCTTAAAGGCGGCTGATGCCAAGAACTATAACCAACAACTTTAATTTGTCCATTCATTTAGTAGCTATGTAGGGATCAGACATTCAATGTTTGACAATACAGTGGAAAGCCTCTTGATAATTGAGGAACCTAAAAAACATGAACAATTATCTTGTTATATCAGGTTTTCTCACTATATCAGGGACGCTGCAAAATCCGCTTGTTATAAACAGGATTTTCTAATATCCGACCTCTTTATATTGAGGTTCCAACTTGTATGTTAAAATTGAACCTTCACGATGTAAAAGTCTTTAATTAATTGCTATGTTTCGTTTTGTGGTGTGTTTGTTTGTTTTTTCTAAGGATCTACTCAATTTTGACGACCCCCTCACATAAGAGGCAGCTGATCACTATCTACGAGACAAGAAGAGAGTTCGAGTCGCAAAGTCCGCTACTTCGTCGCGCGTTACGCGTCGAGGTGAGCACTGCCGCCTAAAACTATGGCCTCAACCTCACTTTTGTAGGAGTTTCTCGTAGATAGCAACAGCCTGCAACATGAATGTCAAAACCTGAGTTTGTTTAATTCTCATAATTAACTTTAATACCAAGTTTGTTGATGGTGGTGTTTTATCGGGTGCTGCGGCAACCATATGCTGGTTTTGAAATTGGGTTTTGTTGGTTGTTGTTATGGCACCTACACGCTGGCCTGGCAAAACATATCTAAAGTGGCTCATAGTACACATCTGCCTGAAACTTCTCTAGTTAGTCAAGAGTTTGGTTTGGATTTCACAATGGCTTAAAGCTTCAAGAAGTTTAGTTTCTTGCAAAACTTCCCATAGATATGCGCCTCCATTAAACATGTGTACTTGGTGTGTGTGACCATAACTGTGATCGTGCAGAAACTCTTGTGCATAATTGCGTGGACCCATACCTGGTACTGTAACCTAGAGTACTTCGAAGTATTGTATGTTTTCATTTGCCGTCCTATTCTATTGTAAGCCTAGACTATTCAGGGCAACCATTCCGAATACTTGATTTAATGCGGCAGATTATGGCAATGGCAATGTGTTTTCCATCTCAAGAATTATGGCGCTGCTGAGTAAATTTTCTAGATTATAACAGCATGCCCTGTACACCGGAAAATAGCAGAGGATCACATCCATGTAAGTTTCGTTCATTGTTAATATAAAGGAAAAAAAGTAAAACAAAACTTAGCGACGGCAGTGTTCATCACTTGTGCAAACTTTGTGGAGTTGTTAGCGATTTTTTTTGTTTCAAATCCAAGGTCAAATATGTTCCCCGGTACACAACGCTATCCAAAACTCGCTCAGCGGGGGGGGGGGGGGGGTGGGGGGGATGTTACAAAAATTTTTTTCATGATCCCCAAGAAAAAATCATTATTCACCATTTATTGCAACACCCCCCTTTTGACGAAAAAGGGGTGATAATGGTGTAAAAAAGGGGGGTGATTACGGGTGAAAAAGGGGGTGTTTTGGGTGGTGTTACACCCCCTATTGGCAAAAACGGGGGTGTTTGAACTCCAAACACCCCCTGCGTACCGCAGTATGGTTACAGCTTTGATTTGAAAATTATTGCCCCTAAAAAAAAATATGAAACATACATAATGGCAATTTGGTTTTTGTGTGCATTTTTCAAAATTCCTAAAGTAATTTACTGATGGCTCAGATTTTCACAGACATGTCCTTCATCAATGGTAAGGTCATAAGTAAGTTTTCTGTGTTGCCTGGAAGGGTACAGAATGAGATCCCATCCTTTAAAGTGGGACTTAGTCATTGGTATTCAGAATATTTTTTTGGAGAATTTGAAAAGCAGAATGAAACCAGACATCTTCCGTACTCAGAAGATACAAAACAATTAAAGAAATACAACATTGAAAGTTTGAGGCAAATTGGTTGAATCTGTTCAAGAAGTTATGAATGTTCAAAGTTTATTTATTCACTGCTATGGAGGATTCTTAAATTGCAACACTACAATTTTTGAGATGAAAGTGTGGAGAACTCCCATTGGCTTTGTACACAATTTTCACTTATTCTGAATTTTTAATTAAATATCTGATGCCTGCTTGCTTGTTATATCAAGTAGTCAGCAAAAATGATTTGTACATGTTTTGGAGAATTTGATAGCCTCACAAACTAACATTTCAGAAAAACATAAATTTGTGAAATTTGTGTACAAAACCAATGGGGAGTTCCCCACACTTTGCAATGCTCAAAAAAGTAAGTAGTGTTGGCCAATTTCGGAGAATCCTCGCATACATAAGGATAGGTAAGCTTTGACATTTATAACTCCTGTAATCGGTCAAGTCAAATTTGTTCAAAAACTTTCAACCATTTTCTGCTCTCTTATTGTTATCTATTCTGTGAATGCAAGTGATTGTCTGGGTTTCATTCCACCCTTAATATTGATGACATTGCAGGCCTTTATGCTTTGTGGACAAATGTCAGACAATAAGTGGCATAGGAACTGAATTTAATCATATCAATGTGAAAAATTATCTTGGCAGATAATTTGTATCAGATTAGTTGTCAGTTTGGTGACATGTTATCAAAGTGTATTATTACAATGATGCCACACTATTCAATACCAAACTGACATTTTATCTCGTCTGCACAAATCGGGGAATGCTGACTTTGAATCTGAAAAAAAAGCATAAAACATTGAACCATTACGTTTAAATTGATATTCATTCACACGAACCTAGCATTAAGACAGTTACCAACTGTGAAGAAATTGATAATTTGCCATGGTGTTTGTATAGTAATTAAACAAATGTGTTTCTAATAAAAAATGATCAATTTAACCTCAAACATATGCAGCTTTTAGAGGAAGATCCAAAACAATATCTTGGTGTGTGGAGCATTTAAAAGGTTGTATGGCAGTTCTTTTTGAGATGTATTGTAATGGGATTTGATAGGTGGTAGGTTATGCAAAATTCAAATTCAAATTTTATTCAAATTCAGAATTGGAATATATTTGAAATTGAATTTGCAAATTTTTAAATCAGAAGGATATGCAGTATCATTAGTCAAAGAGGTCGATTTCTAAAATCACTCATCATTAATTCATCTTCATCATCATCAACACGGACAACAACAAATGCAATCCTGGCTTTTATTGTGCTGAGGTTGAAGGCTTCAGAAGTGAGACTGCCAGTTCGGGGCCATTTTTATAAGGCAAAGAACAACAAATTTTGCCATTTTTGATATCGTTCGGCGTTGAAAGGAATTAAAGCGCATGCCAAACAACTATTTGATTGTTTTTTTCAGCGTTTTACAATGGCAGACCTAAAATATTCCAAACCTGATTTTCAGTAAAATAGGTGGGCACAAGGGTCTATAGTAGCATGCACAGCATGAAACTTCAGGTGCAAAATCTGGCTGCGCAATAAACTGCAGGCAACCTAAATTTTCGGCTGCAGAGAGGTTTAAGTGTATAAACTGATTACAGCATTATTTCTAACCATATCTGGCTATGCTACCTGCATAAAAGATGCATCAAATGCAAATTTGGCATTTTTTCACTTGCATTTGGCGAAAGGTATTTAGTGTTTTTTTGAGAATATGGAAAACTGGCAGACTTGCTTTGTCCTTCATACCCTTTCTTCAAGCTGTCTAGTCTGTAATTGCCACAACCTATCCATTGTGTATATTAACTTATATTTTACAAATAATATTTTATGTCTAATGTTCTAACATCGAAACTAAAAAATCAGGTCTTGAATTGAAAAAGGATATAACCTTATAAACAACCACGTTCTGATAACAGTTTCAAATCGATTTTATATAAGAGAATCCTTCCTTCATAACGAAATAAACATGATGAATCATAAAAACTATTTTATGAGAACATGCTCCTATGCCCATTTGATATTAACTTATTTCCTCATATTTTCAAATACCCGTAATGTTTCTGTACGGAAATTAATCCACTTGTCACTCGTATTTAATTGTTGTTTAGTCATCTGTGGCATGCATCGTGATGTAAGATACAGAACGCGATTTAATCTTTAAGAATGTGGTATGTTATAATTGTGGTAATATTTTGTTGGCCAAAACAGAAATGGTGTGATATTGGCAGTGCATTCAAAGCATGTGACTTGTAAATTATCAATTAATTTTTAGTTTGGAAACCTGTCTTTTAAGGAGATAAATATTTAATTATCAAAAGACAGATTTGAAATATGGGCAAGTAAGGATTTCAATGTCTTCCGTACGTTGTGAAGATTTTACTACATTTGTACTGGTGCTGAGTGGAAAGCAATTTGTCTAGGCAAATGGTACACAACTGAAAAGGTGCTTCAGAGATGCGCACATTTCCTAAATTTTCTGAAAAGAATAAAAATTTTTGGAATTTCGCCGGATGTAACTGATTCTTCAAAAGTAGAGGAGAAGATCTTTAATGTAAACTAAGAGTTTTGATTTTTTTTCAATTCATTTTGATTGTGAAGGCATTGTAACAAAAATTGGGGGGCTTGTTCCGGGAATATTAGCTAAATATACTTGTTTATTCCGCTCGGGCTTGCGTCCGCTTCGCTGCTCTACACATGGATTTCAGGGCATTTATAATGGCTGTCGTGCATCTCTGGGTCTTGTAAATGGTTGCCTAATTAATAATGTGTAAATGACCTGTTGAGAAATAAAGTCTAAACATGTGGGAGCATTCTGGTATGGTTGTCCGTTGTCACCTTGTGTAAACGCCTCTTTTGCGCGCACACAATTGAAAACTGTAACTCACATGAAAAATAAGTAAATGTGCAAATGTATTTTTTCAAAAGAAAGTAACGCCAACTGTAGATAGCACCCATCCTACAAATTATAGTGGACCATTAGACTGTTGATTAAAGAATTATTTGCTTTGTACAGATACAAATTCTGGTAGTCTATCTAGTCTTTTTTTTCACGACCCTCAGAGTGCATGGGAAGTGCAAACATGTAATTATGTGAGAAATTGATTGAGAATGATTGTGAGGATTTTTATGGCATTCGTCTCAGACAGATATTCACTGACTGATAGATAAATACTGTGCAATAAATGCTACTGAAGCAAGGCTGCACACTCATAGGGGAAAATCCCTGCCGTAAGGGAATTTTTAGCCAATCGTAGGAGTAAGGAATCCCTAGGGGTAAAATAGACCTTCCGTAAGGGGAAGTTAGGGAATTATTGACAATTTTCAAAAAATATTCTTAAATCTCAAAGATGTTTCTCAAACTATGACTCCTATATAGAGCACTCAACGCCATACCCCGGGGTACCGCCGTACCCGCAGGGTACCCGTCGCGTTGTCAGCGCCCTCATTGTTAAAAAATATATTTTCTTCAGTTATGATCGCGAAACCAATGGTAAATGATGAGAGCTGTGCAAGTGCACAACAAAAAGCATAAAACTTTACGAAAAATGGGGTAAAAATGAAGCTAAAATGTGTTATTTTCAACCCTTATTACATAACTTTTACATAATTTGTAAGCCCAGGGTACAGTGCTGAAAAATAAATAAATAATTCAACAAAATGGCGATTTCTACTTGGTACCCCTAGGTACCAATACTCTCATCATATATTCGTCTGTAGACTATTAATTTGGGTAAATTCATATGTCCAAGTTGGTCACCATAGTTTAATTTACGAAACTGTAGAACGCGCCCGAAGCTGCAGTATCGAGGTGATTAAATTTCAACTTTCTCAAATAAAGTCTCTTAGCATTTACTAAGGTTAATTTCGTACGGAAACGTACCTTCGTAGGGAAAAGTGGATTTTTGTAGGGGAAAATATATGCTGGCTGTAGGGAAAAAAATTGCCTATTTGGGCTGTGGGGAAAAGTAGTGTCCATTACGCGGAAAATACACATGCGGCGTAGGGGAAAATTAAAATTTTGAGTGGCCCCCACCAGCCCTGTACTGAAGGAGGCTAAGTTCAGTGTGTTTTACGTCTAGTCTAGCCATGGACGCTAACAATGGTCTGTACTCTTTGGTCCATTTTCAAAGTCTACGGTACAGGTGACTCCTGTTATAACAAAGTCCTTGGGACCGGCAATTTCCTTCCATTATATTCGAAATTTCATAATAACAGAACAAGTGCAAGTACATAAAGGATAATATAGATAATTTTGGGACCG
>JZLH01S0608922.1:51199-64673 GCA_001188425.1 Eucidaris tribuloides | reverse complement strand
GACTTCGTCTCGGTAAAAAATAATCCTATTCAAGACAACCTCGGGCTGGTAATTTGATGCAACGACCTCCACCCAGTCATTATTTGTATAATATTCCCCTTGCGGGTATGGGTGCCGGGCGCGTGGAAAACAGATCTGTCGTAAAATTTTCCATCATTATTAGGACCAGGACTGGCCATTTCTTCACTCGTTATATTTCTTTTGTTTTTCTTTAATGAATATATAACCTGATTGTGTGGAGATTCTCTTAAAGCCCAAGTTTAGTTTCGGGGATTTTTTTTTATTATATCACAATAACAGATTCTGAATGTCTTACGTTTTTGTTTTTATTAATTAATATTGAAAAAGTTATCCGAGTTATACCTCATCAGAAAGAGCAGACTGATGAGGTATAACTCGGATAACCTTAACACCTCATTAACCCTTATGGATGCTATAATGTAAAATATCTAGTCGAAAATCTCGCCCCCCCCCCCCCCCCCCCCCAAGATTTTTCATTCATTCATTAAAAAAAAAAAAAAAGACATTCAGAATCTGTTATTGGTGTGACATGACCTTTAGGCATAAAGCTTTCAAGTTAAAAAAATTCCCCAAAACTAAACTTGGGCTTTAAGTGAGTTTGTTTACTTTATTAAATGGAACATGAATGTGTGGCCATGGTTGTGTGTTCATAAGTTACAGCAAAAAGTCATACCACCAAGGTTAGCAGTGTCACACCAAAATAGTAACTCCTCGGTAAGACCAAAGTTCTGGAATGTGTTCGACTTGAATGGGCAATCTTTGATGATGGATCTGATCTGCTGGGGGACCTGGCAATGTGTTGTGAGTTCTAAATACCATTCAAAATTCTTCTGGGCATGTTCTTACATACCTACTCTCTCCGATTCGTGTTCATTTGATGAAAATTGTTTGTTTTGGACAAAAATATCGACCAAAACCACAAGTGTTTACTGACGTTTCTGTACATGGTATGATCTTTCATGCCAGCGCTAGCAATACATGTATACACGGCAGTGAATGAAGTTTGTGCAAGAATACCGTGACAAACAATGTGCCATAGTTTTCCTGCATCATCAACCACGCAACAAGTCGATCGCTATTCGCTCACTGCTATGAGTGCACGCATGCCGCGTATGCATTGCTAGCGCTGGCATGAAAGATCATACAGTGTACAAAAACATCGGTGAACACTCATGGTTTTGGCCGATATTTTTTGTCCAAAGCGAACTTTATTTTCATCAAATAACAAGAATCAGAGAGAGCTGGTATACAAGAACATGCCCAGAAGGATTTTGAATACTATTCAGAATTTATATTACATTGCCAGGTCCCCTAATGTACAGGTTTGCCCAAAATTGCATATTTCTGAATATGAAAAAAATTTAAGGTTTAATGAATAGATCTACTTGACAAAATGAACTGCTGTGTGTAACATATAGTGGGAGACCTATTTCACAATGCCCATATATTGTAAATACCATAGTAATATACAAAAGACTACATGTACCTCTGTGGTATTCTACAAGGTTGCAGCCATTGGCAATACTACTAATAGACTTGCTTTTCACTTCATGTCATTTTATCTGCATTAATTATGTCTTTTACATGTAGGTACGTAGCAGAAACTAAACATGATTACACTGTCCAAGAAGTTAAAAGAAGACGCAGCACGGAGTAGAAACGGTGCGACTCAGAAACCGACTGAAAAGAACAATGTATCGAAACGGGTATCAGTACGAGACAGACTGCTGGTGAAAGAAGTGCCTGAAATGGAAGCCAACTTGCCAAGTGAGACACTTCCTCTAATGATCTAATCTCTTCCAATATACAAATAATGCACTGTTGCGAGTGTGTTCGGGCAGAGACAGTGCAGAAAGTTTAGTCAGTGCAAGTGATAACGCATGCGCCTGCTGGGCAAGTGCATTATTGATCACACTGGAACTGCCCTAACACACGAACAAAACAGTGCATTTGTAAGATGGATTGGCAATATAGCCTGAAACTATAGGCCTGCAACAAAATATCTAGACCGTAATGTTAGACCTAGACATATATCAGGGTATTAGACCTAGATCTGGTGCTAGATCACTAACATAATATGACCTATAAGTCCTAATATTGCTAGCTTAGTCACGAGTCAGTCAGTTAACGTCTAATTACAATGTTTCTCTCACTATTTCCATGCTTTTGCTGGCAGCATGGGGCAATCTATTTCAAAGTAAATTCGTATTGATTCCTAGACTCTCTGAAGTTAATCTGGAAAAAATGCCTTTTTTCGTATTCTGTTTCTTGCTACTACACATCCATAATAAATCAATGAAAAACAAAATTGTTTGCTTTGATCATTTTCGATGTTCTTAATGTCCAGTGATTTTTATGGAGTGGTTTCTTTTACCATAGTCTTCTTGTGATTCATACTGTTTTACAAGTTGCTACACATTATAAGGATATTACACTTACATGTATGATAGTATGGACCCATTTGGTGCATATTTTACAGCAAGGGGAAATGTATACTCTGAATTTGTTTATTTTTTCTCCCCTCCCCTCCTTCCTCTTTCTTTGCAGAAACTTGTAAAGTACAGTTTGAAGATGTTCATCGGTTAAGTCATTTTCATTTAACAATCTCACCAGATGAGGGTTATTGGAGAGGGGGAAAATTCACATTTGAACTTACTATACCAGAAGAATATAATATAATGGTAAGTACTAATAATAATATACTACTAATAATAGAAAGTTGTGTATATTTTGTAACCACCCATTATTCTCATAGGCTACCTGTGTGAGGCCTGGTGGCCTTGAACACTAGAGCTCGTGTGAGTAATATGCTGACTGGTCGTGTCCCTGGAATTGTCGGCCACCAGGCCTAACCCAGGTGGAGCTGGGAGTTTTGATGGGTAGTACTAAAAATCAAAAAATAGGAAATGAATTTAAAAAAAAAGGTTTATGGGTTCAATACCACCCGTAGTGTGATACATGTGTATTTCCACATTGGCTCACAGAAACACTGAGCATTCAGTATCTTAAGCATGTTAGTTATTGACTAAAATACAATTTTTCATAAATTTGAATTTAAGTTGGAAAAATTGTCACAATATGTAACATTGTCTTTTAGCCTACATAGAAATATAGGCAATTCCTTAAAATATGTACGTATATTTTGGCCATAACTATATGATGCTCTTAAATTATCATGGCTTGAGCAGTTTGTGGAAGTGAAGCTGGGTCTGTTGAAGAATTGCCATATATATGGCCATGACATTCGAAATGTGAGACTGGGTCTGGGTCCTGCACTTGTAACTCATTCCTGCCTATTGCAGACCAAGTATGAGATATCTTGGTGCGAGATCTGTGGAGAGTGTATGTTATATCAAAACTGAATCGTCTCCAGCAGGTTAAAGGCAAATGCCGTGCATGTACATACATACGTGTACATACTACTTCTAAATATTTTGTGAAGTAACCATTATTGTGTTGCATTAATTTTCTGTAAAGTCATTGTTTAAGTTGTGTTCAAAGGTTGATATGACCCCTTTGCTAGTAAGTTTGCCCGCAACCCCCCCCCCTCCAATTAAGTAAACATACAGGTTACCGTATCATATCCCCTGTGATAACGGATTCCATGTGACATGCAGGCTTTTCATTCATATGAAATAATCATGTGTGTAAATTGCTCGAGTTCAAAGGTCTAAAGTGTTTCAAGATAAGGCGCAACGTTTGACGTCATTGGTCACTCACACACGTAATATCCGTTAACATTGATAAGATTGATGAAAATGTTTGAGTGTAGTTTTAATTTTGTTTCACTTTTCTTTATTTTTGTTTGTCTGTCTGTTTGTCTGTCTGCAGCCTCCAACAGTGGTATGTAAAACAAGAATATGGCATCCAAACATCACAGAGGAAGGTCAAATATGTCTCAGGTATCTATTTTCTGCCCTACTCCTCTGTGAAAAATAATGATGTGGGATCAAACATAATATTGTTTTGAAACAATACAAACAACAATTTGAGTATAAATCAAATTATATCTACTGGTCTTGAAGCTAACTTATCATATTAATATTAATGATGACATTTTATGATGCGCTAAAATCCACCTATTGATGTAGGTGCTCATTGCGCTGTTACATATAATTACACAGGAGAACGTAACACATTTGCAGTAGAAATAAATAGGTGATAATCACGGTTAAAATGCATTTTTCATGAGGTGAGTTTTCAGGTTAGATTTAAATTGTGTTAAGAAGGTAGTCAATTTTATTTCTTCGACTAGATTGTTCCACAAATGTGGTCCAGCAGATTGAAAAGATCTTCTACCACATGATCTATTGACAACAGATTGAGTGTAAAGAAGTTTGTTACTTGAACGGAGAGGCCGGTTAGGTTGATGAAGATTGAACAATTCAGCCAGATATGCAGGAGCAATTCCATGACAACAACGGTACATGAAAAGAAGACATGATTGGGGTAGTCCTCACCTTGAGATGAAACTATTCCAGAATCAAGTAAACTGTGCAAGGATTCTGCTGTGAAAATTTTGTAGTCAAAAGTTGACTCATTCTAAAGTAACTTCTGTCAATATGCCCTGTGACAAACAAATTTGTTGTGTAGTTCTCTATGGGGTCTATTTCTGACGAGGCTCGAGAGAAACAAAATGCTAGTATGTTCATGCTTGATATGGCGTAAGTAAACAAATTCAAGATAAATCCTTCCAGTCAGGAGATACATTCCAGCTGGTGTATCTATTGATATGTATCTTTCAACCAGTTTGGTTTGAGAGGCATGTTTTATTTCTCCCAATCATGTCAATGCCCTTTAATATTCAAAATTGAATCATGACTTCAGTAACTTCTATAACTTGGTAGTTCCTTTGTTTTATTTATTCAATTGAATAAAAAGCGAATATTATATTACTTCATAAGCAATATATTTACTAAATGATTCTGTGATAAAAGATTATATTTGGAGGGGAAGCCATCCATTTTTTTTGTTATAAAATTTCTGATGGTTTCTGTCAAGTTTACAGGCAGGGCATCTATTTTGCATGCCTAAAAATTAATATTGCGTAAATATGGTATAAAGAAGAACCAAATACCATTTAAAAGATCTTAAAGCAAAGTATAGGAGCTAGAAATGCAGTTTAATTATAGTGACCATTAGTAGACTCTGATTTGAATTATTGTCTTTTAGAGACAAAGATTCCTTGCATAGAACATACGCTAATATGGCCTTGGGTTTTCTGTGCATTTTCAAAATTCTAGGTAATTATTAATCCTCAGATCTCCACCAACATGTCCTTCATTAAAGGCCAGTGGATCTCATTTGCAAACATCCCCACAGACCAGGAAAGATCAATCCATGCCCTTGGCTATTGATGAAGGGCATGTCTGTGAAATCTGGGGGTCAGTGATTCCTAGAATTTGCGAAAATGCAAAAGAAAACACAATAGCCGTTTAGTGTACGTTCTATGGTAGGATTTTTTTCTCGCGAGAAAAAATTCAATCTGAGTCTAACGGTCACTATAACAGAGATGCCAACCGTTACGGATTCTCCGTATTTGTTCCGCTTTTATTGCCTTGTTACGGCGTTACGGTAAATAACCAAAATGTTACGGAAAAAACCAAAAATCAACACACGTGTGTGACTCTGGCATGAGTGCATGAGCTCAGCTCAAATGCGTGCGCCATCAGCCGTTGAGGCTTCTATAGATCAGAGGCGCACAACACCGTTTGGATCACTGATTGAACGATACTGAACCCGCTGTGGCCGTGGCAGTACTGGGTGGTACATGCAGTGCACTAGAGCTCACGCACGCCAATCACTGTATATGCAAGTGCGACGCGCGTGCAGTGTGACGAATTCATGTGTGTTACATGTACTTACTGAAAGTGAAGTCGGACTGTGGATTCGATATTCGACCTTTCGTATTTTTTTTTTCACCATCATGGCTCCGAAATCTGGAGCTCAAGTTTGATCAAACAAACATTTAAAACATGTTTGCGAATTATAATGATGGTCTTTTTCGACCTGAGGCTGAGCAAGAAGGACAAGCTTGACCATTGGCACGCGATGTACAGCACTCAGCAGACTTCTCAACGGGCACGGGCCACGAGCCACGGGCGGCCACCAGGGGAGTTCAGGCTGGACATTACCTTACCCAGCGATCGTCAGAAGCTTCAAAAAACATGAAGAAATGTGACTCCTTTCACTAACTGTGTGCAACAACGAAGTCATCTTTCAATAACAAGACAAAGGCCTTCAAACTTTAAAGGTATGCGTGCTAATGGCGATGATGTATTATGCTGTTGTTAAGCCCAAAAAGTCTTAATCCACATACGGTGATTGATGTTGGGTAATGAAAATCTCAACATCGACTCAAACTCGAAGAGTCAACAATAGATCAGAGCATCTGACTTTATTGCTGAAATTTGCACACAGTAAACTGACTAGTGTTTGTACTATGTTTGCTAGTCTCGTGAAAATGCGTGTGATGAACATTTGCAACATCAAATGTTGGAGGTCTGTGTATGTTTGTTAAAATGTTGCTGCGGCGGCATGTGTTCCTGAGAGACCCACGTTTGTTCCTGACAAATGTGGTCAATGTTCCTGACAACATCCTTTTGGGTTGGCATCTCTGCTATAATTTCACTAAAACTGAGTTTCTAGCTCCTATATTTTGCTAAAGGTTCCCAGATGGCATTTTCTTCTGAATGACATTGTATTTACACAATGTTAATTTTTAGGCATGCAAAAGAGATCCCCTGCCTTTAATAGCCAAAGGGCAAAAGTGATTTTTCGCTGTGCTGTAGGAGGGCTGCAAATAAGATTCCCTGACTTTAACAGTGTCATTTGGATTGTAGTAAAATAGTAATGATCTTGACATTTCTCTGTATTTCAGTCTTCTACGTGTGCACTCAATGGATGGAACAGGCTGGGCACCAACGAGACGACTTAAAGATGTCATCTGGGGGCTAAACTCCCTTTTCACAGTAAGTAGTGAAGAAGAAGAGCAGATCATGGCTAGTGCTGTATCATTTCAATAGAGTACAGTTTTAGTCAATGTGACAAATTTGTCATCACTTTTTTAAAAAGTGTATTGTTATGGTAAACATCACAAAAAACACACCCTAAACCTACTGTAAATTCTCAAACAATAACCAGTTTTTGGAGTCCTTGGCCTTGGCCTCGATCCGAGTCCAGTGTACAAACCCTATGGGAAGGCAATGTTTTTGGGCGGCCTTGGCCTCGTAGCTTGTGGCCTTGGCACAACACTGAAAAGACATGATTTTTAGCAGATCATCAAGCAGATATCACCATGTACATTACCTGTGACAAAATGTCTGGGGTCCCAAACGATTTTGTATTTGTATTTTATTTATATCTTTTTTCAAATAAAGGGAAGCATTTCAATGCATGCAATTTCTATGGTATTAGTAAATCATGTATTGCCTAACAAGACAAAAGGAAAAAAAAATTGTTTTCACCAAAACCAAAGTTATATGCTGTCTTTAAAAAATATTGTGTTGGACTTTGTTTTACCCAAAATTTTCAACTCTTAGCTCAAACAATAAATGTATTGATTTTATTAAATGACTCAAATTTATTTCAGTATTTTATCAAGACTCTGCCTAGTATTTCCCATTTGATTTTTTTTTTGCAGTCTGGAGTTTTACATCTTACTCTAAATTGTACATATATGTAAGGTAATTATATCCATTGATTTTAAAAAATGGACAGATAAACATTTCAGTTAATAACTGCAATGTGGCCTGAGAAATCATATTCAGAAGTCAACTAATATTCAATCAACAAAGAAATATTTTTGTTACTTTGTTGTTGACAACATGATCCACTCTTGAAAAAAAAAACAGAAATGTTTTCTTTTAACACGTTTTCTTCAGATTGAGATTTTTGTGATTGATGCAGTCCACCCATGTTCATCAGGTGTCATGAGTAACCTTGACACACATTATATTGTTGACAATAGCTGAAAGAAATACCAGAGAGTGAATTTACAACTTGTCGACCAACGTTTTGTCTTGCATGACTTGATCAAATGGTTGTGCATTTCATGTTGACTTAATGGAGGACTATACATTTTGTCTCTTATGACAAATTTAGGCTCACTCTGAAAGGGGGGATGTTCGTTATTTGTTTATTCACCGCAAAGGCTCGAAACGTGACAGATCGGAGTAATGAACCGGTAGTTTACGTTATCAAGACTACACGAACCATTCCGGAGCGTATAGTCAATTCATCACCTGTGTTTCGGAAAAAATTTACGAACAGCTTTCGGAATAACCAACCTTTTCGTGAATAACGAACCTGTCGAAAATTGAGGCACCGAAGCTGAGGACACCCTCTGAAAGTCATTTCTCACTAAACATGATACTATTCCACTTAGTACATATCACGCAGTATTTGCGGTAACTTTATTTGAATATGTGTTTGTCTAAGTCAGTTAAGTATGAATACCATCTCCAGTTCGCACATCTATGTTTCTCCAGTGAAGTTCATCGAATTTAAACATGTCAAGAGCACTTGTGATGGATCGAATAGCTTTGCTTTAATGATGGAATACGATATAAAGATAATTCTCTGGATGTACAATGTACATTTCCGTTATGCCAGCCTGCCTGGCGTTCACGAAGTGTCTTAAGCCAGAGAACATTCTTACATAAATTTTCAAATAGTTGCAAGTTCTTTAAAATCTAAGCTACATTATCTTTCATGCTGTGGTGTGTCTCTCGAGTGATAAGGTCTAAAAATAAAGCCTTGAATAATAATTGTCACTTCAAAAATGATCATGAGTGTTTAACGCGCATTCAATAACTAGGATCCACTTATATTTGTGGCTTTGGGCTTTTTATCTGAATGTGGTGTAATTTACCCCATCTAATGCAATATGCTAAGTAGAGAAAAATATCAGCTATTCAGTGGAACTGGGTGGCTACAATGCCAGTAAATGAATATTCATTGTGTTATGAATATTAAATGAGATTTAAACTAAAACTTACATCAAACTTATCAATTGGCAAAAATGCGGCTTCTTTTTGGAATATGAAAAAATATATTTTGAGGCTTTTGGGTTGTTCCAACTTTGGTTTAGTGGTGATCGCATTGAACTAATTGAGAAACATATTTTACGGACGTTTTTTATCTTTTTTATGTCGTTGTACAAAGTGAAAGTTATTCAACAAGAATTATTTTTTAGCCTTAAATTTCACAAGAAAAATAAGATCTTAAAAATTTCAGCCCAATAAATACACTTAAATTACTTAGGTTTAATGTTGATCACATCATCACTACACCCATTTACATCTTATATATAATAGACTATTCCAGTATCTTGGCAATTTGATTGAGAAAGCAAATTGTAAGCGATTATTTACTCTGGACAGGCTCTTAGTCATTAATGAGTTAAAAGAATGATAAGTGTTTGAGTACCCAGCTTGGCCATGCTCCACTTCCCCCCATACACTGGTGTGTATAACATTAACTACAGGACTTACGTGTTGCATGTGGGGTATGTCAAAGTCACAGGTACATTATCCCTGGCTTATCTTGCATCGGGAGCATTTACAACTTTCCGAGAGCTTCATTTTTAGAGTCGTGTTTATTGGGTTGAGATGAAAATAAATGGTGTACTCGAGAGGACGAGAAATCCTGTTGAGGCAAAATCACACTTGTGCAGGGCGTGATATGGTCTGATGATCAGGCGAGGGTAAAGTCGTGAGAGAAGGCTTAATAGCGGTGCCTGATCATCCATAAGGACTACCTCACAACAACTTTAATTTGTACCATTCATTTAGTACTATGTAGCTCAGACATTCAAGTTTGACAACATAGCACGGTGGACTCTTGATAATGAGGACCTAGAAAACGCAACTGACAATGTATCTGTTAACTCAGGTTCTTCGTCAGCTATATCAAGGGACCTGCAAAATCACCTTGTTATTACAGGATTTTCTACATATCCGACCTCTTTATATTGAGGCTTCCACTGTATGTTAAAATTGAACCTTCACGGATGTAAGAAGTCTTTAATAATTGCTATGCTTCGTTTTGTGGTGTGTTTTGTTGTTTTTTCTAGTGAGTCTAACCTCATTTTGACGAACCCCGCCTCCACATAGAGGCAGCTGATCACTATCTACGGACAAGAGAAGTTCGAGTCAAAGTCCGCTACTTCGTCGATCGCGGTACGCGTCGAGGTGAACACCGCCGCCTACTCGCTCAAGCCCTCACTTTTTGTAGCGAGTTGTTACCGTAATAGCACACTGCAACATAATGGCAAAACCTGAGTTGTAATCTCATAAATTAACATTAATAGCGCAAGTTTTTGTATGGTGTGGTTTATCGACTGCTGCGGGCACATATCTCGGTTTGAAATTGGTTTTGTTCGGCTTGTTGTAACATGCACCTACACCTGTGCCGCCAACATATCTAGAAAGGTGCATTTCATGAGTACACATCTGCCTGAAACTTCTCGTCAGTATTCAAGATAGTTCTTGGTTTGGATGTTCACAATGCTTAAAGCTTCAAGGAAGCGGTTAGTTCTTTGCAAAACTTCCCATAGATATGTGCCTCCATTAAACCATGTGTATTTGGTGTGTTGTTGACGCAATAACTGTTGATCGTGCAGAAACGTCTTGTGCATAATTGCGTTGGAGCCCATACCTGGTAGCTGTAATCCTGCAGTACTTCGAATGTATGTATGTTTCATTGGCCGTCTATTCTATTGTAAGCCTACCACAGACTATTCAGCAACATTCCTGATACATTGATTAATGCGGGCAGATTATGGGGCACATGCGCAATGGGTTTTCCATCTCAAGAATATGGCTGCTGAGTATTTCTAGATTATACAGCATGCCCTGACACCGGAATATGCAGTAGGATCACACCGTCCACGATGAAGTTTCGGTTCATATGCTTTAAAGAGTATCAAGGAAAAAGGTAAATATCAAAACTTAGCCGACGGCAGTGTTCATCAACTTGTGCAACCTTGGTTGGAGTTGTTACGATTTTTGTTTTTCAAATCCAAGGTAAAATATTTATTTCCCCGGTCACAACGAACCTGCCAAAAACTCGCTCAGGGGCGGGGGGGGGGGGGGGGGATTAGCAAAAAAAATTTTTTTTCATGATGCCCAAGAAAAATCTTATTTCACATTTTCACACCAAACCCACTATATTTCATCGGAACTAGTACCACGCAGACGTACCTTCACCACATATAGTGCAGCTAGTCGCAACCACAACCACAGCGAGGCGCCAACCGAACGTTTGTGTGATAACAGTTGTCCCAACTACTCATCCCCGATCACCCCCACACTCGTATCACTAACCCACACCATAGTCCTGCAGTGTATACACCCCCTTCTTATTCAACCGAATAAGCACACCATATTCTCACCACCCCCGGGGTCGGGGGGGGGGGCGCCGCGGCACTACCTGTCAATTAGGTGTACCACGCGCGCATCGTACTCGTGCGTCCGTGAAAACCACAATTTTTTTCACTCCGACGCAGCGATCGTTATCGTGCATCTTTTTGGCGAAAAGGGGAGGGGCGCTGCAGATTAGACATATAGAGGCGAGAGCGTAAAATAGGGGCGTCGATTACAGAAGGTCGAATCGCAAAGGCGGGTGTCTTCGTACAGGGGGGAAATTGTTACCACACCAGGGGACCAGGGCGTCCATATTTTTAACCTTCCACTGCAAACCGGCGGGGTTGTTACGAACAGTCGCCCTAATACATCACTCCACCACTCAGCGCCCAACTTACAGGTTTTGCGTACGCGGTATGGGTTTAATTTTTTTCTATATTTATTTGAACTACTTTGTAATTATTACGGAATTTGTCCATTGCCCAATCAAACTCAATAAATCAAAAACTTATCCGGGAAACAATAGCAACATTCACAAACAGTTGGCATTCAATCTAGTTGGGTCTTTTTGTGTGCCATTTTGGCATGTTGCTCTCAGTAAAGAAGTAAAGCAGATACTCTTCGCTCTTTCAGATGCTCAAACTGAGGATGTACGAATTTTCACACTCGTGCACGGATCAACCTAATATCCGATGTCCCACATTACTTCATTAACCATCTTCTCGAGATGATATGAGCTATACGTCTAAGTAATGATGATTTTATCGCAAATACAATGTCGACAACAATCGTGTTGGTTCTCGCCTCGAAAGAGGGTCGCACAACACGGTGAGACTTCTGTTCCCGTGCCTTTCAGCACCCACGTGGGCACTTATGTCATGTCATTAATCTATTAGAGTATTCAAGAACTAGAAGCACCCGCGACAGTGGTCAGGAATGCGTGTGTTATTGGCTCTGGCATATGACTTTTTGGCTATAACAAGGCTTTTCATAATGATACAAATATATTTTCTTGGAGAATTTAAAGGGGCCAACGCCAGACTGGAAACCGCAACCACTCCAGAACTCTGGTTGGGTGCTTTAGGTATAAAAAGGCGTATCTTTCAGCCGTCTCCGGGGCCCTGGGACACGGCGGTCTTCTCGTGGAACTCGCAGAAATCACCCTTAAAACAATAAGAAATGAAGTACTTGTCATCAACACTCCATGGGATAAGTTTGAGCAATTTGGTTGAAAATCGTCGAGGCTGTCGTCACAGCCGCCCCTCGCCCGTCCGGGCTGGCACAGAGTGTTATTCTGGAATATATGCAAATGTATCAATGGATTACCCTACATGTTTAGAGCGAGTTGTCATTTAATCACTGGCATTCACATGTTCAACGTAAGTGGATTCCCGTTAAGTAAATACTGCGACGCTAATGCCGGTGTATACGTTGTAATGACAGGCGTTACTCTCCGCCCGTCCTCGAACCCGCTTCAGCGCGCGCACTCTTCTTTTGAGATGAAAGTGTGGAGAAACCGCTCACATTGCTCTTGGTACCAGCAGATTTTCACCCATCTTATTGCTGATTTTTTACACAATTAAATACTCCTGATTGCCTCCTTGCTGTTATACCCAAGTATGTTCCCCTGCAAAAATTGATTTGTTACATCGTTCTGGAAGACATTGACTTACCTTCCAACCTCAACCTAGCACCTTATTCTCAGGAAAACATACAACTTTGTGAATCTAATTTGTGTACACAAACCAATGAGTTCTCCACCACGTTTCATCTCAAAAGTGAGCTAGTGGTTGCCAATTAGAATCCTCCCCATAATAACGGATATGGTAAGCTCTTAACATTTCTCACTCTGAACGCGTTCAGTCAATTCTGTTCAAAACTTTCACCACCATTATTCTCCTCCGCCCCCTTGATTTGTTATCTTAGTTCTGCTGAATGCAGTTGATCGTCCTGTTTCATTCCCGCCCTGCTTGCAATATTGAATGCATTGCAGCGCTTTATGCCTTTGTGGACCGAACCATGTCAACGCATACAGTGGCATCCAGGACCTGAATTCTAACTCATATCAGATTGTGCAAAATATCTTG
>JZLH01S0608922.1:16987-34447 GCA_001188425.1 Eucidaris tribuloides | reverse complement strand
CGAAAAATCCGTCAAAGATAAAAGAGTTAATGGACTTAAGGTTTAAATTTGTGACGTCACATGCGAGCAGCTCCCCCATAATATGTCATGTAACATAATTCCATAAAGTGTCGTTTTCTCAGAAATTTGAAAATGATTTACCTGTGCATTCAATATATTATCGGAAACATTATTTGATGAGGCTTCTATGAAAAATAACAACATTCAATTATCATGAACCATTAAAAAATGACAATGTATGGAATTTATATTGCATGGCACATGGAGTACTGCTCGCATATGACGTCACTAAATTGAAACTTTAAAACTTCACAACTCTGTTATTCTTTGGTGGATTTTTATCAAACTTTCATTGATATGTTTCTCTCATTTTTCTGCTTTTATTAAAACCAATTAACTTGTCGTCAGGGTGAACCTTGCCTTTAAACATCCAGTTCGAATCCACCTTCGTCACGAAATTGCCGGGAAACTTTTTGATGTCAGCATATTTTATTCATACGGTGTAGTTGAAAAGTCCACTTTATAGGAAGGGTACAGTCCTTCTCGATTGGTCCTCTCATTTGTACCCATAGTATAACCGTTGTTATATCCTTTGTTGGAGGGTCTTATTTTGTCGCCTTTGTGTAATTCGATTTCGCCCTCTCTCTGCGGCTTGTGGTCATACACTGCAACATCGAGTTCTCTCCCTGTCACAGCCCCATGGAAATGGTAGAAGTAGTCAAGCGACTGGACGTCAGAGGACGCGTCCACATCGAGTGTTTGCCTAATCTCGTAAGCAAGGCGGCAAATCTAGTACGCATACACACAAGCATTGTTATTGATGATGATGATGATAATAATAATGATAATAATAATAATAATAATAATAATAATAATAATAATAATAATAATAATAATAATAATAATAATAATAATAATAAAAATAATAATAAGAAGAATAATAATAATGATGATAATAATAATAACAATAATAATAATAATAATGATGATGATGATGATGATGATAATAATAATAATAATGATAATAATAATAATAATAATGATAACAATAATAATAATGATACTACTACGACTACTACTACTACTACTACTACTACGACTACTACGACTACTACTACTACTACTACTACTACTACTACTACGACTACTACTACTACTACTACGACTACTACTACTACTACTACTACTACTACTAATAATAATAATAATAAAATGATAATAACGTCCTATTTACGCAGGGTATAGCAAATTCATTTAAAAAGACCGCTGTACCAGCGGGTCCTGGATATAATATAAATGTTATTATTACCCTTTATATTCTTTGTTCTAGAATTCAAATTCAAATTCATCTGTTTATTTCCACATATTCATTAAAATTGACATAAAAATACATATAAAATAAATTAATTACAATCATATGATATACAATAGCAATAGTATAAAAAAACATGTGGAGTTGACAGACAAAAAAAAATCATAAATGATTTATCCAGGACTTTCCCCTGAAATATATTACTGCATGCCAAGCGCCTGCCCAGAAAGCAGAATTGAGGTACCAATTGTTAAGAGTCTTTGGTATGACCCGGCCGGATCTCGAACCCGCGACCTTCCGGACTTGAGGAGGATGCTCTGGCCACTCGGCCATTAAGCCGGTCAAAATATTAAGAAATATTAAGAAATATTAAGAAATATTAAGAAATATTAAGAAATATTAAGATATTTACTTTTGTACACACAATTTTCACAATGTAGTGATTTTCTGAATTTATGTGTGTGAAAATAAATAAATTCAATTCAATCATTTAAAAGAAGAGTAGGCCTAAACACTCTCTTATAGACTGAGCAAGGATTAATCTAATGACAGTGGAGTATGTTGAGCAAACATGAATTTCTACACATCATGCGGGTATTTGATAGACATACAGTAGGCCTACTCAGAAGCGGAGATGTCATGTAACGAGGGGGGGGGGTAATCGAAAACACGGAAGGCGAAATAAAAAATACCATCGCGCGGGGTAAAAAAACACCCCGAGAATACAATGTTGGCGTTAAAGGCATTGTATAACAATGTTTCCAGGTTGAAAAATCTGAGCTACATGATTCCCCATGCTACCAGTGTCTCTGATATATGGTCTAAAAATGAAGCCCTGAAAAAATTGTGCCAATTTGTATCTGCACATATTGTACTAGTGACAAGGAGGATAAGGCTACTAATCAAAGATGATGGCTTTTTCTTCGCATCATTATATCCAATGTACCGAGAAGTCTCATGACAGTAAATTTTAAGATGTTTACAATAATAAATTGCCTTTAGAATTGAGAAAGAATAAGAAATTATATCTTGAAGAGGTCTTGTTTAAAATATGGCGTGTTTCCTATTTACCACTGTCTTATGAAGATAGGAGGTCACTTTCGTCTTCGAGGGGTGTGGTCTCCTTTCTGAGACCCCTTCAGAGGATCATAGTGACATTTGTTGTTTGCTGGAAGTCTTTCCAAACCATTGAAACCGTTTCATTGGTAATATGAAACCGAATTACGATGTAAGTGTTAATTAACACCCCACCCCTACGTGGAGCAAAAAAGGAGCTAAATTTTTTGTTCCAGCTCCTCTGTCGTGAATGCGCCTGCATTTGATAATCTCTCCGCCATGGAGAAGAAACGAAAAAGAATATTTATTAAATTAATAAATATTTTCCAATAATAAACGTAAGTAGGACATCATTATAGAAATACCCCTTCAACGTAAAATGTATGCGTTATGGTGTATGTTGCAATACTTTTGAGTAGGGAGGGTACTTACGTTTGATGAAAGCGTACACACCATATGATCGGTGTGAGACAAGAGGTAGATGTTGGTGATAATTCGTTCCAGAGAGGGGGTTAAGTATCGTTCTTCCGGTTCCTTGTTTTCATTATCTATAAATACATAGTCAGGATACCTTGACAATAGTATAGTAATGAAAACAGAAAGAGGAAAAAATCAGAACAGTAAATCTAATTGACTGAAATTTGCATTAATTTCAAAGGCATCGTATGTAAAACAATGTTACATAAATCCCAATACTATCAGCGTCTCTGATAATATAAAAAAAATGAAGCCTTGAAAAAATGCATTTCAAAACGATCATTAAGTGGTTTCAAAAAAGTGAAATCATTGAGCGACCATTCCAGTATTCCCTCATAGACTCCTGTGTTGCCCCGGTGTGTTGCAGAATTTTCGTCGGTTGACAATAATTCATTTGCCGATTTCATCTGTACATGTTTTACAAATGACAGCAAGACTGTCCAAACTTTTGTGTTCTAGGATGTTTAATTTTCCATTCAAACATTGTTAGATATGTCAGATAGCAAAGTTTGACAATTTTTAAATGTGGCTTTCACAATGTTATTAATTGTCTTTAAGGCAGTGAATCTCATTTGCACCCTCCCGCAGCACAAAACATTTACTCATGTCCTTAGGATATGAAGGACATGTCTGTGAAATCTGAAGATCAGTAATTGTCTCGAATTATGAAAAAATACATACAAAAAACAATTGAACAACTTTTAGGCGTGCAATAGAGACGCCATGCCTTTAAGTTTATAAATGGACATCTCAACACTTACATTACAACAATGAACTCTATGGAAGATCATACAATTATAAATTAAATTAACATACAATATAACAATTGTTAGAAGAAGTGAGCTTTAAATTTAATCCAACAGATTCAAGCAACCATGCACTAAAAGGTGGGGAGCAGTCGGTGGTTGCGGTGGGAAGGTTGACCTTATTGTTATTAAAGACAAATTTTAACAAAGTTTCAAGTTTTATAAATAGAAAAAAAATAGATACATACTCCAATACTGACGCCTTGAAAATATTGTACTTCAAAACAATCTTTAAGTGCTTTTAAAAAGTGAAATTTATTGAGCGGCCATTCCAGTTCTCCCGTAGATTGTTGACATAGACCTTTTCTCCAGAGGAGATTCAGTCATTATGCTTGTACCAGTACGGTGATACCGACATTTGCTCCCGACGTGGCCCTGGGAAGCGGGGTGCGCTGAGTCACCCGCCTGAAAAAAGGCGTGTATGTCTATTTTTGTCATTTTTTTTTCAAATTGGCCGCTGAGGCGACTTTTCGGCTGTTGATTTTTGCCGGCGAAATTTTTCCGCCGACCCCCCCCCCCCGAGCAACTTTCCGGCTGATGATTTGGCCGCGAAATTGGCAGGAAATGTTTTTGGCCGTAGAAAAAAATCTTTTCGGCTGCGTTACTTTTCGCCCCCCCCCCGCTGAGCGACTTTTCGGCTGTTGATTTGGCCGCGAATTTTGCCCGTGATTTTTTTGGCCCGTGGCAAAATTATTTTGGCCCGCGAAAATATATGATCTAAGGCCACCCCGGTTGAAAAAAATCGTTCCCCCAGGGTCTCTGTCCCGTTCGACAGTTTACCATTGGGTTTCCAGATCAGTGGTTTAAAGGTAGGTTTTTGGTTCCAGGGGCGTGATACATGTTTTCAGATGGGGGGGGGGGGGCAATAGTGCAAAAAATGGCTTCAAATACTTTTCGCGCGTGCTCTGTGCGACCAAATCACTAATACAGACATTTTTTGATCGCAAAAGCGCCGAAGATTGACAATTTTGTAAGTTTAAATACGCATTTTTCATGCCATGTTAATGGTATAGTGCTTTTCTTTAATGCTTTTTTAAAACATAATTATATATTCACATTGATATTTATGAACTTTTCAATGTTGTCAAAAATTATCTGGGTCGGCGCGCGGGGCAAATTCGATATGTTTCCCCCCCCCCCCCCAATTTTTTCATCTGGGTGGGGCGATCAGCACCCTGCCCCCTCCATGATGACGCCTCTGTTTGGTTAGGAGCGGGATATGCATGACCTGTTTACTACGCGAAGCAGCGGTCCCTACAGCTGGAGTGCCATTAAAACTCTGATTTGATGCTTGATTATGCCATTTATATGTCTTGTTGTGCCTTCTTGGTGTCAGTTTAATTCAATACAATGTCTGCAGATTTAGTGAATGAGATTTGAGGTATTTTTGGCAGTTTTTAGCATTTGGAGGATGAATTTTGATGACCTCATTTGCATAGGGCTTTCATGGCTGTGTGCTTTGGTGGGGCAAAGGTTATCAGGACTGTTCTACTTCAAAGGAGGGTAGCGAAAAAGTTTATTGGCAAACATGGCGTAAATTGAAAATAAGATGAAATGATTTGTATTGGTACACAACATATTACAAAAACAAGGTCTGGCGTAATCTTAGATTTGTCGAAAAACTGGGCCGAAGTCGATAAAAATAACACATATCTTTATGGGCCAATAATTAGGATACCGCTACCTTTAGGGTTAGGGTTGAGGTCAGGGTTAATGCATGAAATAGTCGTCGGATCAATTGTCGCCGGAGCAAAGGGAGCAAATGTCGGACATTCGCTTATTTTCATCTGTGTATATTTTGCTAGTGACATCATATAATTGTCATAACAAGTTTTGTGCTCTATGGTCTTAATTTTGTCAATTCCCATGTCAGTCAGATGTCGAAGTTTGACAATTTTTTAAATGGTGCTTCCACCAATGTTAGATAGTGTCTTCAATTGAGATGGAAGTAACGTGTATGTTAACTTACTTCTCTCTTGCTTCCTTTAAGACTTCCTTTTCTTCTGAGGCGATGAAGACCCGTTTGACAGATACTTCGCGGCTTATTATTAGTCGTTTGTAATATCTCTCGACATGAACCATGTATTCATCCACGTCATAATATTCCGCTTCCGTGACCTTATCCGTTCTACGGACATGGACCCTATATTCAGAAGATAAACAATTAGTACATATAGAATGATTGTAATGTTATCACTCGCTCTGTACCTGCTGCATATCAATATATGTGTGTGTCTGTGTATGTGTGTGTGTTTGTGTGTGTGTATATGTATGTGTATGTGTGTGTGTGTTTGTGTATGTGTGTTTGTCTGTATGTGTGTGTGTGTGTGTGTGTGTGTGTGTGTGTGTGTGTGTGTGTGTGTGTGTGTGTGTGTAGTGTGTGTGTGTGTGTGTGTGTGTGTGTGTGTGTGTGTGTGTGTGTGTGTGTGTCAGTGTCTGTGTGTGTGTTCAAAGGATGAAGGTTCATGTTATGAAAGTCCATGAACCAATTAAAGAACCGCCGAAGTTTCCTGACACCAGAGGTGCTAAAGCACCAAAGGTCCACAAGAACAGATAACAACAGGTCAGACGATCCAACATTTCCAAACTTTCCAAAAAACAAAATGTCCATAAAGCCCGAACATCTATCATACAAAAGATCCATACAAAAGATCCATACAAAAGTTTTAAGTCCATAATTCCAAATGGCAATGGGACTGGTGATTAAAATATTGAATGACTGACGATCCAATAGACTGGAGGCTCATGAGACTATTCAGAAGACCGAGGAACCAATACTAAGATGGAAAGTGACCAAAGGACTGCCAAACCCGGGGGGCACTCGACTTACAATGTGATACCTATGTGCCGCACCGAAATCAAAATCGAGGGCTCTGGAACTGGCTTGAGCGAATAAATGGGGTCTCTGGGACTGGAGCTAAAGCTTCAGAAAACCTCAAAATGCTATGAACTGCACCGCGGCGAACGGCGCGCCGTGCTGAAAGGGCAATGCTCTGGTTTAGCCGCGCCGCAAAGCGGCGGCCGAGCAAAAAATCAGAAGCGAAACGGCAAATTTAGGGGTCTCTGGAACTGAAAAAAAAAATTAAAAATTTTCTGTGACTTCTGAAATTGTGATGCTCTGGAACTGAAATTTGGGCTGAAAATGGGGGTCTCAACCGCGGCAAATAGGTATCACACAATTATACTAAGTGTCCCCCCCCCCGGGGGCTGACAAATGTCTCTGAGACCAAGGTACAAAAGTTTTGAGGTCCAAAAGACCACAAGCTAAACGTTGAACGGACAATGAAGGTCCACCAAGTTCCAAGAGACCAAGGTTCCCACAGACGATAAGACAAAATGTCAAAACGAAATATGTCAATGATTACGAAGTTGTACTTTAATGATGTAAGTGTTCGGTCAGCCAGAATTCCTCTGCACCATTTTATCTACCTAGAAATATGAAACACTACTGAGTGATGAGCCAAAATACATATACTCGATAGTACGGTACAGACACGTTACAAATGGAAACCATGTTATTCCCCACGCTCGAAGAAGAAAGGTTTCAATTTAGCACAATTTTGTCACAATAGCCACATCATTTTAACAGGTGCTTATAGGCAACATTAAGGGTGCTTGATAGCACTCTTTTCCAAGAAACTTGTGTTAAATTTTTTTTTCACTTGTTACGTCCAAATGGTGCTCAAGAGCACCAATAAAGATGCCGTTATTGTGACAAGACTGGCCATCTTTTTGGAACCCTTTTTTCATAGAGTGTACAGATACACTGTACGTAACCATCAATCATTTAGTTCTACGATTCTGAGACTCGATTAATCAAATCTTCCTCCTGAAGATTTCATAGAGGAACTTACCCGACAATTGGGTGCTGAAATCCTATCTCCGTCGCTGTATCCTCAAAGTGTTTTTCCAGTTTCTCGTTTGGACGGTGAAGATACGCCATAACTTGCCCCGCCCACCAGGCCAGCGGGTTCCCGTGTAATCGGTTGAGACGATCAAAAATATCACCAGGTACAGCTACGTATAACGGATACGACTTCACAACCCTACCAGCTATCGGTAAGTGGACGACGGGTGCTTCAGTAAGATCTGCTTCTGTGAAAAGAGAGTTTGATTTTATCATTATACAGTGTGTCCCAGTAAAAATATCCCTCTCAATAACCACAGAATCACTGACGAAATCAAGTACTATTATGGAAGGCCCATTTAAGTTTGTAGGTCCTGTGAGACTTGCTTCAGTGGTGCTAGTTTGCCCATTCCAAGTTTGATAATACGGAATACACACAATACAATGCACTGCACTGTATTCGGTACTGCACAGATAGCACTAAACAGTTACTAACGAGTGTTTGTCTTTAAGACCAATGGGGCAAAACCGATGGAATTTTGCTAGGATCTACAAAATTATGTGGGCTTTCCATATTTTGACGTAAAAAGTGAACATTATTTAATGTTGGTAAATATTCTGCTTTTTGAGAGGGACATTTTCACGCTGTACATGATCACATTCGTTCATGACTCCCTAAGATTTCCATGTCTCGAAAACATTCATCCACATGTAGCTCAAAATGGTTTTGGTATACTCATTGCATATCCTGTGCAAGTTTGTAGCTCAGTAATTTAAATCGTCGACTCCAAATGCAAAATTAACTGCATACAAGTGACATAGATTCCCCTTACCGTTCCACTCTTCAATTGTATGTTCCCCGATATCCACACAGGTGGTGCTGATTGGTAGGAAGAATCTCTCCCACCCCTCATCGGTGTAAGACCAGTCCTTGGTGTCCAGGATAAGGGTTCGTTGCATACCGTAGGCCACCATCAGACAGAAGCCCAAGTGATGGACCTGACAACCGTAGCCACAATTCTGCTCCGGGCGACAGACTAGCTTTTTCACTTCTTGACAATTTTGGGGATTCTGCATTGAGAGATGTAAGCAAATACACTATTATGTCATTTATTCAGTCATGATAAAACATTGTTTCCTTCTTTCGTCTTTCCATCTTTCTTCTTTCCTTCTTTCTTTTTCCTTCCTTCCCTCCCTTCCTAAGTTCCTTCCTTCCTTCCTTTCTTTCTTATTTCTGTCTTCCTATTTCCTTTCGTACACATGTGTAATTCACGTGAGGATGACTCCCACCTAACAAATCCTCCCGAAGGACAACTCACTCCGCCGGAGGACAGCTACCACGGAGGACAGAACCTCCGGTGGACTACTTCCAGGGCTGCCACTCAAAATTGTAATTTTCCTCTACGCCGATGCGTATTTTCCCCTACGCCCCAATATACCAATTTTCCCTGACGGAGCTATGTTATCCCCTACAAAAATCCACTTTTCCCCTACGTAGGTACGTTTTCCCCTACAAAATAACCTTAGTAAATGCAAGAGATTTATTTTAATTGAGAAAGTTGACATTGTGATCACCTCGATACTGCGGCATGCGCGCGTTACGATTTTCGTAGTTATACGATAACCTGGACAATGGATTTACCCAAATAATGTCTACAGACGAATATATATTGGAGTTCTTAGAAAATCTTTGAGGATTTAAGAATTTTTTTTTAAATTGTCAAAATTCCCTACAAATCATCAAAATTCCCTACTTTCCCCTACGGAAGGTCATTTTCCCCGTAGGGATTCCCTACTCCCTACGCTCGGCTAAAATTCCCTACGGTAGGGATTTTCCCCTACGAGTGGCAACCTTGACTACTTCCCAAATTGATTGCTGCTGGAAAACAACTATCCCAAGGACAACTCTCCCGGAGATTAAATCCCTGGAGGACAACTCCCATGGTGTTTTATATCTGGGGTGACAGTGGAATACTTCGTAACAGATCGATGGAAACGCTGTCTGATCGACCAAAACTATACCTGCACGTATTACACAGAGTATTATGTACTACATTCAAGTTATTCAATCATTATTAAATCCTACTCATATTGATCAATTACTTAACTCTTTACCCGCTGAATTTATTCTGAGTGGATAATAATGACAATTGTTCTTTTCACTTTATGGTCTTTGAATTTCGCTTTCCGTTTTTCTAATAAAAGCAAACGAGTAATTTTTTGTGTCTCCTGTGTAAAAGTGAAGGAAAAACATAATTATTACAATTTGTTCAATTTAATTGTACGAATGTGCAAAAATGACACTGTAGCGTACAAACGGTTAATAAACCACAACATGGTAAATGAATTGGTCAATAAGCACAAGAATATACGTTTTACTTTTAACATAATTCTTAAGAACTGCAAATACAGAATCTAGAGTAATATCATTATCTTTCGTTATTACATTTACAGGAAACAGCATTTATACTCTAAGAAAAAAAGTTTCGATTCAGAACCACTTTTTCACAATCGCAGAACCATTTTAGCGGAACCAGTTTTGGGTGCTAATGAGCACCTTTTGGACCAACAAAAGGTTCTCGTCAACACCGTTCTGGACAAAATGGTGCTAACAGAAACCCGTTCCTATGTCAACTTGGTTACACCAAAATTTGTGCTACTTTTGTAAAGAAATTTAGAACTTTTTGCGAACCATTTCTTAGAGTGTAAAATCAACTTAAAGGCACAGGCTAACATTGTGGTGCTTCAAATTAAAAAAATGTCAAACTTTGCTATCTGACCTACAAAGTGGTGTTAAACTGGACAAAATAATAAACACCTTAGAATACAAAAGTTTGGAAATTTATGCTGCCACTGGCAAGATATAAAGGAATAAACAATAAATACTCGGGGCGAGTAAAAATAGTCTAGATCTACACACAGTAGGTCTATGGGAGGAAATAGGCAGGTGAATCCGGTCAACTTACGATTTTCACTTTTTTAAAGCGCTAAATAATCATTTTGAAATACAATTTTTTTCAGGGCTCAATTTTAGACCTTATCAAAGACACTGGTAGCATGGGGAATCATGTAGCTCAGATGTTTTAACTGTGGTAAATGTTAGCCAGTGGCTTTAACTATCTGACCTGTAAATCGTGCAGTTTTTTCCGAGCCAGTGATGCTAGTTTCAGGGATTCTGCTTTTCTCCACTCCCCGTATCCATCAGATTGCGTCATGTTCTTCCATTCAATTGCTATATGACTGAAACACAGAAGTATAACCCATACTCAACATTAATACTACATCTGCCACGGGCGATTTTTGCCAGGAAAATGATAAACTAGGGGCCTGCTTCATAAAGCTGTTCGTAAGTTACGCATGACTTTACGAATGACTTGAAATATGGCAAGGCAAATGTGATTCTGAAACCATTGAAATCACATCTGCTAATGTTGAAATATGCAAACATAGATTAACATTCTTACTCTTAACAGCCATTTAACAAGCATTTCGATGCAAACTTTATCTTTGGGCAAGATCTAATTGACATTAATCATACTTTCTCAAAATAACGTGAACAATTTTTGTTTGCCTTTCTTCTTGGCACTTCATATTTGAGTTGTTCGTAAAGGCATGCATAACTTTACGAACAGCTTTATGAAACAGGTCCCAGTTCGTAGTTAGTAGCAGGGTCGTAGCAAGAGTTTAGTGTTTGGAGAGCACATAACCAGGGGCGTCGACGATCCATTTTCGTATTCAGATGGGGTAAAAGTAAGAGAATGTCTAAATTTCGGCGGGCTTCGAACAAACAATTGCAGCAATATTGCTCATGAATATGGCATTTAATCGCTAGTATAGAGGTTGAAATCACTTATGCTTGTGCCTTTTGTAGAAATTTACCTCATTTATTTGAAGAGAATACTAGTCAACTTCTTGTACTGCAGAGATAATTGAATTGAGGGATAATATTATTATATTGTCAATCAAATTTTCATGTAACTCACTTCCAATCTCCCCTAATCAATCTCTGATTTGGTTTTTCAAAAGTTGTGAAAGTTGCCGTTTAGTGAACCAAATTCACATAGTGTCACACCTAGTTCACAATATTTCCACTATGTACACACACTGTTGACGACATTGTATATTTTTGCAGTGTTATAGCCCTTTGTGAGCGACCTACAGTGGCGACCGAAAGCATCGTCACGTTCCGAACGCGTGCAAACGCGATTCGAGAAACGAATTCGTTTCAAAAAACGCAATTAAGGCACGTATTCACTACGCTGGCTTTGCGTTTCGTCGCGTTTGAACATCATGAAACGCGTTTCATAAACTTGAAACGTGACGATACTTCTCGGTCACTACTGTTAGACCCGGAACCTGCCATTATTACTGTACAACTTTACGTCCACCGAATAGACGTACAGTTTTAACCAATCAGAACGAAATAAAATATACAACCATGCAACCATACAATATAGGCTTCATTAATACATCCATTCAACCAAATACGTCCATCGAGTATAGGTTTAACCAATCAGAACGCGCGAAACTATACATCCATTCAAGCATAACCATACAACTACATTCGTCAGATGGATGCCCAATATTGACCAATCAGAAGGCTGGAAACTATATTTCCATTGAATGGATGTACAGTTTTAACCAATCAAAACGCGAAAAACTGCACATCCATACAACCATACAAACATCGAAATGATGTATGGTTCTACAGATTAATGGATGACAACTGTATGGTTGAATGGATGTATGTTGTATAATGTATTTGTATAGTTCCTCGCGTCCTGACTGGAAATAAAACCATTCGATGGACGTATGGACGTATAGTTTGTGTAGTTTTTGTTGTTCGGAATAATGACATGTTCCGCCTTATAATATACATGGGGCATTAACACTCTTCCGGACGAAACGAGTTTCAACGGCATGCGCCGCCTATTCCCTGGAAAGAGAATTTCATATACTACCTGTGTTGCTCCGAAAGAAAAGCTTGCATTTCATCAATGTTTCCCGTCACATCTTGCCCCTGTTTGACCATCTTCCGTACTTCCTTCAGCTGTGCGTCGGTATACAACATAAGTTGCTCGAGATTCATCCCCAGTCTTCGCCGGAAATATTCATATGATGAGCTTGGTTCGATATCATATTCATGATTGTCAACCGTGCTATCATTATCTACATGAAAGAAAGGTAATCCCATGTCATACAAATGCATTGAAGCCAAGATATAGTTTTGGTAAATGGTGAGATGTAGAATTCTTTGCAATTATATATTTTAGATAGATCTATATGATCTATCAATTCACTGAAAATTGCTCGCTCTGAAACCCTCCCGTTTATGAGAAATTACTCAAAATGTAAAATCTCGGGGGAAGGGGACCCCGAGATTTCCCTTAGGTAAATGTTAGTTCATATATATATATTGTCCATAAGGAAATTCGCTTCGTTTACATGCATGACATAGAATACAATATACAATAACAACACATTTGATAATGATCACACAACATGGCTTAATATAATACGACATTGTAGGATAACATGAGATTAAGTATAACAATTAATGAAATAATGTTCTGCGATATAATTTATATTTACCATGTATTATTGTTTCCATTGTAGCTGTGATTGTGATGGCAAAATCGGAAGTAGTCCTCATTTTTAGGACACAATGCTTCTAGAATCAAGTATACTATCTATTTAAAAGTTCTGTTGTGAAAATTTCATCGTCACACATTCATTCTTTCTTGTACAATCATCATCAAAAAGTTTTGAGACAGTGAAATTTGTTGCGTAGCTTTCTATGGGATCAATTTCATGCAGGGCGGGAAATAAATTCAGTACTGGTAAAATGGTTTTTTTTTTTTTTTTGGGGGGGGGTTTCCACTATTAAACAACTTTAAGACAAATCCTTCTAGCCTGAATATACACTCTACCCAATGTATACATTGGTATATGTTTTAACTTTTTAACCCTTTGGTTTTTTTTTTAGGCATATTTGACTTCTCCCAATCACGTCACTGCCCTTTAAAGCCCAAGTTTATTTTGGGGGATTTTTTTTTATTTGAAATCTTTATGCCCAAAAGCTTCATACTCTCCAGCAATACCTAGATTCTGATATGTCTGTTAGAAGTTTTTTTTTAACTGAATTCAATGAAATATCTGGGGGGGGGGAGCCTCCGACGATTTTCCGACTATATTTTATCATTATAGTATCCATAGGGATTAAATAAGCGTGTTTAAGGTTATATGAGTTATACTTCCAATCAGAATGAGCAGACTCTGATCTTTCAAATAGGTTATAGCTCATATAAACTTTATAACCCATTAATTCACCCTTTGGATAGCTATAATGTTAAAATAGATTCGAAACATCTCGGGGTCGCCCCCCCCCGAGATTGTTTCATTATTAACAAAAAAAAAAACCAACTAAAGACATTCAGAATCTGTTATTGCTGGGATATGAATTTTGGGCATAAAGCTTTCAAATAAAAAAATACCCAAAACTAAACTTGTGCTTTAAAGTCTAGTCAGTTTGTGGTCTCACCTTCAATGAAAATTGAGAGTTTTATTTCATTTCATTTATTTTTGTTTTCTTCATAATTATCATTGTATTTCCAAATCATCACCACATTAATTTCATATGATGACACAAATAACATATATAAGAACACGTAAAAACATATTTTTCCATGTTTCTTCTACAACTTTTATAACATTTACACGGAAACAAACAGGCGTCATAAAGAAACAAACCCTGTAACATCACAATCTATATTTCCAAGTTAAACTTTAACGGCAAAAATACAAGAGCCTCTTGCCATGGCTTTTTGTTTTAATAATTACTTTGCTCAGGTTGATGAAAACAAAATCATAATAAATTATACTACCAACCCAAGCAGCGGTCGTTAACATCGTCAAAACTTACAAAGCAAAAAAACAAATAATAATAATAATAATAATAATAATAAGACAAAACAAAACAACAACAACAACAAAAACACGAATTGAATGGGGTGCCTAATTTCATCCTGAAAAGGCATATTTTTTTTTTCTCAGTACCTACATTTTTCCTTCAATGACCAAATGAGCTACAGTAATTCCAATCTACAAAAGAAAAGTAGAAAATCTAGAACCAAGCAGCAGGCCTATCTCTTTCTTCACTTAAGGTGTTATGAATATATATTTTAAATATATTAGAAAATGTTGTATATTCGAACGGCTTCGTTTCTCCCAAATCAAAATATTTTGTCTTACTTTGTGTATGTGCATATTTGTGGACCCCCATCCCCTAAAAAATATCGGTTTTGTACGGTATGCGATTTGAATTAAAATAGGGAAAAGATCTGCCCGATCAGGTAAAATGATACTGGCCCCTGGAAGGGGTTGTATATCTGCAAAAACATCGTCAATAAGACAAACCGACTGTTCTGTTATTATCGTTGGATTCAAAAGGCAATTAGTTCTGATTTTCCAACTTGTAACAAGTTACCGGATTTTTTTAAATACAAAATCTGATATGAAGTGAAATACAGATGCCAAAGTCAAAGTCAGATGCCCCATTGGTCACGATAAAATTACCAACATGCATCGATTGAAAATGGATGTATGTACATGTACTTGAACATTTTTAGGGGGACCGTATACATGTACTAGTATAGGCCTAATAGATTGTATGTATATTCCCTGTTATGAAATGAAAATGGAATCGAATCAAGTCAAATAATTGCAATAAAAAAGTTGATGAAAGAAAGGAGGTGAGTTGATGAGCCAGGGACGTCGATCCATGTTTTGGATTGCGGGGGCCAAATTTGAAAAAGCCCCAACTTTTCGGCGCGCTCCCCTCGCGGATGCTTTCTAAAACATATATTCACATTGCATAGTATGAATTTTTCAAGTTGTCAAAATTATTGGGGGGCAAATCGATAATCGATATGTTTGCCCCCAATATTTTCAGGGGGGCATCGCCCCCCCCCCCCGCCCTTACAGGATCGACGCCTCTGTGATGAACTACATTCAAATCAATAGGCCTTTACTTACATGACCTTTGACGATAGGCAGGAAACGTCATGATGGGTAAATTTCCTGCGAAAACAACAACAGCAAAACAATGTCAGCAAAACTAAGGAAGGGTAAACATACTGTGCCACGAAATTATGTGTAGCCTAAACATGAATATTCAATCAAAAATTTAATTCACATTAAATTTGATTATGTTAATTTTCATCTATTAATCATTCACTCATTCCGGCATGATTGACTGACTGACTGATTGATTGATTGATAGGTTGATTAGTTAGTTAATTGAATGATTGATTTATTAAGTGAGTGAGAGAGTGGGGGAGTGATTGAGTTAGTGAGTGAGTGAGTGAGTGATTGAGTAAGTAAGTGAGTGGGTGAGTGAGTGAGAGAGTGAGGGAGTGAGTGAGTGAGAGAGTGAGGGAGTGATATATCGATTAATCGGTTACGGAAGCTCTTGAACAGGATACGAATCCTGTAACCTTTTTGGAAAGTTTTCTTCCATCCTACACTAGGCCTATAACTGTTCAAACTTCAAAAAACAATCATGCAGTACTAATCGGTGAAAATAGAGTAAAGGGGGGGGGAAGTTGTGAATACGCCATCATTTGTTTTAATTGGATATTTCAGATACTTAGACAAAGATTTCGCTGTGAATTTGACACAGGATCAATTTTTGTTTAGCATGAAGAAATATGGGGTTTTAAAATTCAATGGGGATAATTTCAATCCAAAGCGAACAGAATTTACTCAAAATCTACTTTTAATGGGTAAAGTTTAAGCCCTACTATTATTCGCACGGAAAGAAATCCCAATCTACCTACCTAGGTCGTAAAAGTTTGTAATAAGTACAATCATCACTATACAGATAGCTGAGCTGGTAATGATGACTGTATTCTTGGAGCTCACCGATAGTGAGGTCATTTCCGGTAGCATTGCCCTGCAATTTAAGGAGAAATACCATATTATAAATCAGCTTCCTGAAATCGAATTTTTCAAATTGATGTTACCATGGTTACCTGAGTTTTTAATCAGTATAGTTGTTATGGTAGAGTTATACGTTCATAATTGGTCTGCAGTTATTTATTTAGAATTGATTTTCACCCTTTTCTATGCATGGAAAGGGATTACTAAAGGTAAAACTGGGGTTTAAATTTAACACCAAGGGTGTTGCACAATATGAATACTGGAAAGTGTTGATTTTTCAACACCCGTGGTGTTAAAGTCAATACTCTTGGTGTTTGAAATGATTCGTTTTGTGTTAAAACTCGTGGTGCTAAAATTTACACCACGTCTGGCATCTATTGTGCAACACCATAGGTGTTAAATTTAACACTCTAGTTTTTGCAGTGTTTTATTTCCATGGAATTACACATTGGGTTATGGGTTTATTTATCTAATGGTCAATGATTTGATTTTCGGATATTTTCAAAATCTTTACACTGTTAAATATTTTAGCTAGACGTCTTGATTTCTTATAGTTTCTTAATTCCAGTATTTCTTTTGAAATTTCCCTTTTGCTAAGAATAGAAAGTTGTATTTGTTTTACCATTTCAACACATGTAAATGTATCATTTTCAGGATAAGCCGATGTTAAACTGTTGTATGGCTGGCAGAATGTTGGTAGCTGGTCCAAGCACAATGGCGTTAGCCATACATTACCTTTATTGATTTTAACTTGAACAAAATATTCTAATTTTGCATGAAATCAAAGTATTAAGATCTAAATTAGACATTTACTGTCATAGCGGCCTTCTGCTCGGAGTAAAATTCTAACGACCTTCTGCGTCCGTAAATGATGGTTCAATTTCTGACTGGGGAAATAAAAAGACCATTCGTTAGGCCGGCGACCAGTCATGCAAATAGAATATAAAAAAAAATTGTTATGGGGGGCAAAGGCTCAGACATCAACAATAGATTTTTCGCTCTATGTAACTCGCACAATAGCG
>JZLH01S0608916.1:72486-85894 GCA_001188425.1 Eucidaris tribuloides | reverse complement strand
ATGCGAAATATGCTTTCGTTTTGTAGGTATGTNAATTTGTTGTGTGTGTGTGTGTGTGTGTGTGTGTACATGAGAGTGTACATGAGAGTGTTCATGATCTGACCACCATTTGACTGACAAAAGTGGGTAAAAATGTTTAAGGGGAAAAAATGTATTTTAAAATATGAATATGTGCCTGGTCCAAGGTCAAAATAAATGCATTTCCCGTTTTTAAAAGTTAGAAGTTAGAACCCTGTATCTTTCACATTTTCAGATTTATGGCCATTTTTGTACAAATAAGACCATGTTGGCGTGACAAAATTTTTCACCACCAACTTTGAAATGGTTGTAGATTTCACAAAATAAGAATATATTAATTTTTATGTTTATTTTTAAAAGTAATCTTTCCAGTGAAACTGCATTTGCTATAATTTACTGCATACTTTACATATGGTAACCCCTGGAAATTACCCTGTGCTGTGAGTTACAAATGATACTTCAAATAGGCCCATTTTCAGAGTAGTGCATCTTTTGAACCACTATAACATCTGATAGGGAGATGTCAGAAGGCTGAATTTCCCTTTATTTTATGCAGAATTTAATAAGCTATAAGCTCATTATAATTGTATTTTACTAACAAATAAATAACAGGAGAAAATGCAAAAAAAAAAATACCCTTACTCCTTAATTTTGAAAAGTGTGTAAAAAATCAGGACATCTAAAGAAAAAATATTTTGGGAAAACCAATCAAGCCATAGGTCTGAAAATGTAATAAATTATGTCCCTTATATTTTTCCGTAAGTGATTAGATTTTTGATATGGTAGCCTGCATAGTTTTTTTTTCTCAAAATAATTCCTTTGAGAATGGATTTTACTCATTTTCAACCCCCAAACAAGAATATGCAATAGATCATTTGCATAATACATTCAAACTTAGACAGGTGTTTTGTCTTCTGAAAACTAGTGAAGAGTTATTTTTCTCACCTGTTCGTATGAATACATTTTCAATACCAAAAATGCAATGTGCATACATTAGTTTTTGCATGGTGTGGCGAGCCTCCAGGAAGCTATCAGGTTACGAGCATCCTTTGTCAGACAGAATAGTATGTATACAATTTGCATTTACTATGAAACTAATCTAAAGGTAAAATATGCCCAAGTCTGATTTCCAGACATTACATTCACTCGTCTTCATATTGATAAGAAAACTATTATCTTCAGTCAACTGCTTCGAGCAATACTACAGTCTTGATTTGAGGTAGAGTGAGTGTCTCCGGAGGTAAAAAGAAAAGAAAAAAAAAACGTCAGAGAGTGGGTGTAATTTACAGGTCAGAATTTTGCCTGGTCTGGAACTGAGACTACATATGCCCATTAGCTACTTTGCAAAATACACACACCAACCAGTTCTAAAATATCTTTAAAAAAAAACTAAATAAAAAACGAAAGCATATTTTGCATTTCCGACTTCACAAATGGTTTTATCACAACATTTTAGTCTAGAAATATTTTTATATTTTTATATATATATATATTTTTCATATTTTTGGTATTTTGGCAATCAAATGGTGGTAGAACCTTGAACCTTGTCGTATGTTGCAGTGTACTTGCTGGGCATATGCAGTCTCAGTTCTAGATTATGCAACGCTTTTGACCTACATACTACACTATAATAGCACACTATTTCATAATGATTGAACATTTTATGCACACTATTCTGTTTGACAAGGGTTGCTCTGAGCAACATGACAGCTTGCTAGAGGCTTGCCAGACATAGCAACAACTAACGTATGCATATTGCATATGAAAATGTATTCATAAGAACATGTGGGTGGTTGCTATGTGGTTCAGGCTGTGTGCACAAGTGAACTGTGCTGTTATGCCCTTCTGAGATGGGGTTTCAGGAAAATTTTGATGTTATGCCCTTTTAACAAGCTGATTATGAAACAAAGGGACCCTTCTGATTAATATTTTGGTGTTCTACATGTTTAACATTATGTACCTAGTCCCCTACACTGTGTAACTCAATTTTGAAGAAAAAAACAAAAACAAATGCCAGTTATGCCCTTTTGTCGTGGGGGGGGGAGGGGCAGTAATAGATCTGCATCTGGAGACTTGGACGGAGATGAGCTACACGCACGAAATTTAGAAGGGCTGCATGCAAACCGCTTGCGATTGATCGCTCATACACTAGGCGCGCTCCGCAGCAACGGTGATTGCATAGTCTCAATGAATAGGCACTCATACCCTTCACTCGCATCAATGCAATGGTAAAACATGCGCATAAACACTACGTGTGCACAAAACGGTTGCAAGGAGATATCACACAACTATCGCAGTTTCTTAGCAGATAGAGGACAGTATTGATGTTTCAGTCGTGCGTGATGGCCTTTAACAGGTAAACAATATTTGGGCTCATTGTGAAGTTAGATTTTAAACTACAGAATTAATATGAAGTGTAACGAAATTGATGTAATGATTTGGACATAATGAGTATAGTGACACAATTTCGAAAGGAATGTTATATTTCCAGTTATAATTGTACGGTATTGTGACACTTTATGAGTAAGCATATTGTGAAAAATAGTTACAGGTTCAGATTTTGAGATATTGGTCCATGTGCCAAACTGGTTCTGATCTACCTTGGAATATTACGTACAAGCTGAACAAAACTGATTTGAGTAGTTTATCTCTAAAATTTGGGTATTTTGACTTATGGGTACACTGCTTCAATATATTTTGTAAAGGAGTTTGTTTGACGGAGTAATGAGCCCACGAGATCCAATTTCAACACAAATCAATGAGATTTTCCAGCTTGCCATTTTCACATCATGGGCAAGTGTGAGAAAAAGTTAACCGTAAGAAAATCGCTAATAATTTTAAAAATCAGCTATGAACGAAAGGTTACCATGTATGCTTAGAAAAAGCGATTTTTCCAAAATCATTTGGTATCAGTTTTGTGTACTATGTATTCACACTTGGATGAACAGGAGGCATTGTTTGCAAGAGTGCAAAAATTGATTTGCGCCACAATTTCATGCAGGCAATTTCTGACGCAGTTGAAAATAAACTGGGTGAAATAATGGAGAAATTGCATTCACAAGAGAAACGTGTCACATATCTAGAAACATCGTTAAAACAAATTGACAAGCTGTGTCATGATATTCAGTCTCAAGTCAATGATACAAACAACCGCTTGTCCTCTCGAATTGATCACCTGGAATCCTCACTCATGGAGCTGCTTGTGGAAAGGGATGCTGATAAGCGCAAAATCCAGGCTCTTGAGAAGGAGCTCAACGCCAAGTGTCAGATCATCAACAAGTTACAGACCTCATCAGACAACCAAGAACAATATACCAGAAGGAATTGCATCCGCATCTTCGGCATACCTCAAACACCAAATGAGAATACTGATACAACAGTGTGCGATGTCGCCAAGAAAATTGGAGTTGATCTGAGCCTTACCGACATTGACCGTAGTCATCGTGTGGGAAAGGCACCAACAGATGGTCAGAAGGCTCGTGGAATTATTGTGAAACTTTGTTCGTATCGCACTCGTCAAAAACTCATACAGAATCGTCGCCGCCTGAAAGGAACCGGTATAACCATTCATGAGGATCTCACTGCAAAGAACTACAAGTTACTGCGTGAAGCACAGACACACAAGAATGTGAGCTCGGCATGGACATCTGATGGGAGAATAATAGTACTAGTACGCGCAAGTAATGGAAGTGAAGCGAAGCGAGTGATGAACTGTCATGAAGATCTTGCCCGTTTGTAACTAAACTTATTGAGTAGTAGAAATGCATTGAATTTTAAATTCCAGCTTAACAATAATTTTACATTCTCCTACATATATATCTTGTAATTTCGTAACTGGTTATTTTATCACTACTATTTATATAAATGCTCCAAACGGCATTTTTATAGAATTCCTGTGCAGTTAATTTTACCTACAACTATACCAACCACTTTTAAACTAGATTATTGTTATTTTTTTCTTTTTATTCATATGAGTGTATGTGTGTTTGTGCAAGTGTATTATGCCTAATGTAAATGACTACGTAGAATCTTTACGGTATATTGATCAACAAGCATTACATAATTATTTATCTCCTTTAGACATAGAAGAATATTCATATGATGGTGAACATTCATACTATACTCCAACTGAATTTAATTGTTATGTGTGAAAGAAAAGACATTTTCTGAAATTAAAAATTTACATTCCATGCAGTTCTCAGCAATTTACATAAACTGTAGAAGTATTCTCTTCTTGACCTGTTAGATGTGCAATTCTCAGCAATTGGTGTTACTGAAACATGGCTCAGGGATAATGGGCCGTATGCCATAAAAAGTAGCAATTACTTGTTAGGAATTGCTTCAAGCACCAGCAATCTGTTGTCAAGCAAAATGAAGCTCACGCAAGAGGTGAAAGAATTGCTGAAAAACGTATGCATGAGAAGAACCTTTTCTTGTTTTGACAAGAATTCCTTGGGTTTTTGGCAAGCTCCTCAATACCAGCTTGAGCGTTTTGCTTAATTATGACATTCGAGTTTAAAACATGTCCATGCTCGTTTTAGACCAAACCAAGTTGCACAAAACGAGAAATAAATCAAGAAATACTTTTTCTCTGATATCAAGAAAAAATTGGGGAAAATATTTCAGGAAGGGGATTAAAGCATTTAACTCAAATCCTGGAGATACGTTGCGTGTTTGAAAATGTATTTATGTCTGTTTGACCGCGAGTTGTGAAGATAGGAGGCTTCTTCCCATACGTATTCGACTCGTGCGGATCTGGCCTTTGTTTGTTGTTCGCACCGCCCGTGACGTTGCTATTGTATGGTTGTCACGAATGCAAGAAAACGGTTTGAACACAAGCAAAATGTTGTGCATACGAAAAAGAGCAATCGCTTGAAATCCATCTTTGGCTTGGAAGGAACTTGTCAAGTGTTTTTTTTATACGGTCCATTACTTTCATGGGAGCACAAAGGCGGGTTTCGTATAATGTATTAAAATATTACGCGTGAGAGGAGAAGCATTTCCTGTCGTGGAGTTACAAAAGATAACTTCACTAATGTATACAAATTTATGGATGTTTCTTTATGTGACCAGGGGAACGATTCTTCTGATATTTCTGGGAGTGTATGATGGTTGGAATCAATTTCATATTCTTGTTTTTGTCATACCAGACAAACTGCAAACCTCATGCAAACTATCAGGTTGTCAAGACAACCTTTGTTTCAAAATGTTTTTGCAGGCAAGCAAGAATCTGTGCTTGCAAGCAATTCCTAATTTTTTATGCATATGGATTCAAGGAAAACTAGAAAAAGCAATTACTATTTTTTATGCATACGGCCCAATGATCCGTTTTATAATATTGATAACTATACCTTTCTCGCTCATGGACGAGAAATAAAAAAAGGTGGCGGTGTTGGTCTTTATGTGAGATATGATTTAACTTTTAACTCCAGACCACATCTGGACATGAATAATAGTTTTATCGAGTCTATTTTTGTTGAAATATCCAATTTTAGGAAAAACATTTTAGTAGGTGTGATTTACCGTCCACCAAATCAATCTGTGCAATCTTTCATGGAGGCTTTTGACAGTATCGTAAGAATAATAAATAAAGAAAATAAGTTAGTGTATCTGATGGGGGATTTTAACCTTAATTTATTAGAATTTTCATCTTGCCATAATGTCAATGAATTCCTTGATGTTTGTATGGTAAATGCACTGTATCCTCTGATTCACTGCCCAACACGTGTTACTGGTACATCATATTCACTGTTGGATAATAATTTCACCAATAATCTTGATAACATATTCTCAGGGGTTCTGTTATCGGATATAAGCGATCATTTTCAGTATTTAATATCTCTAACAACCAGGTAACAGTTCCTTTAAAATCCCAGACCTTCTCTCGACGTGTCTTTAATAATGTGAATACTGCAAATTTTGTGCATGAAATTAGTGGCACGTGTTGGACAGTGAATAGTAATGATGCCAATATTGCCTATAATCAGTTTTTAAGTAAATTTATGTATATTTATGATAAGTGTTTCACAATTCGATCATGTACTGTAAAACCCAAATGTATTAAAAGACCTTGGTTCACTGCTGAATGACACAAGCTCTGTTCCAAGAAATGTCAGCTTTACAAGAAATTTATAAAAAAAATAAGACTGAATATAGGTATCAGAAATATAAACATTTTAGAAATAAAGTAACACAAGAAATAAAAAGGGCAAAGAGAGAATATCATAAGAGAAAATTTACATCGGCAGCTGGTAACATGAAAAAAACATGGCAGGTCATTAACAATCTTTTAGGTAATAGTGCTTCAAGGAAAAGTACATTGCCAAATACTGTGTTGTGCAATTATAATGAATCTTTTAGTGGGGATGATGCAATAAGTAATGTTTTTAATAATTCTTTTATCAACGTGGGACCAACACTTGCATCTAAGTGTAATCCATCTGGTGATTACATGTCACATGTGGAAAGAAATAATTTAAGTGCATTTTTTAAACCATGCACTCCGAAGGAAATTATTGATATTGTGTGCAATTTTAAGTCTGGAAAAAGTCCTGGGTATGATGGTATACATTCAGCAATCATAAAGAAAGTTATTCATGTTATATGTTTCCCTTTATGTGCAATATTTAATTTATCTCTTACAACAGGTAGTGTCCCTGATAAAATGAAAATGTCAAAGGTAATTTATAAGAATGGTTCTAAAGAAGATGTTTCCAATTATAGACCAATATCTGTTCTTCCTTTTTTCTCCAAGGTCTTGGAAAGATGCATGTATAACCGTTTATTAAATTTCTTGGACAAGTGCAATATCAGTACTGATAGCCAGTTTGGTTTCAGACCAGGGTTTTCCACTTCATCTGCATTAACCGAATTTTTACACAAAGCTTTGGATGTTATGGAAAACAAAGGGATAATGGTTGGATTATTTATAGATTTAAGCAAAGCTTTTGATTCCCTGGACCATAATATTCTTTTGCATAAATTACAATATTATGGAATAAGAGGAGTCTTATTGAAATGGTTTTACAATTATTTATGTAACCGCAAGCAGTTTGTTTAAGTAAAGGATACGGAATCTCAGTTATTGACCATTAAATGTGGAGTACCACAAGGTTCAATCCTTGGACCATTATTATTTTTATTGTACATTAATGATATTGTAAATATTTCAGACAAGCTTCAGCTGATACTGTTTGCAGATGACACCAGTGTGTTCATGTCCCATAGAGACATCAATGTCCTTCAAGAAATTTTTAATTCTGAATTTGATAAGATAGTAGATTGGTTACATAATAATAAACTTGTACTAAACTTGAAAAAAACAAATTTCATGATTTTCTCGAAGAAATCTATAGGCTTTGATGCTGTCAGCATCAAAATTAAAGATTGTGCAATACAGCGTACATCCTATGTTAAATTTTTGGGCGTTACATTAGATGATAAACTCACTTGGAATGAACACTCTGGTGTCATCTGCAATAAATTGTCAAAAACGATAGGTGTTCTCAACAAACTGAAATTTTGTTCAAAAGAAATATTAATGATGTTATACAATACCCTTTTCTTGCCACATCTTATTTATTGTATTCAAATATGGGTCAATTCTAGTAACACAAACATATCTAGGTTACTAAAACTACAAAAGAAAGCCGTACGAATAATTTCACATAGCACTTATCTTGCCCATACTCAACCAATATTCTATAGTCTGAAAGTTTTAAATATATATGATCTATATTTTTTACATTGTGCAATATTTATGTACATGTGTTCAAAAGAAATGCTACCCATGTCTGTAACAAATTACTTTTGTAGAAATGACAGTGTGCATGAACATCAGAGAAGGAATCGTAAAAATTTTCACATACCTCGGGTAAGACTTACGGTTTCTCAAAAATCAATATTCTTTCAGGGCCCCAAAATATGGAATAATTTACCACTGGAAATAAAAACATGTCCTTCTGTAAATGTCTTTAGGAAGAATTTAAAACAGCATTTGATATCCAAATATGTGCAGTAGATATTGTTAATAGGCATTGCATGTACATGTGTGCGTGTGTGTGTGTGTGTGTGTGTGTGTGTGTGTGTGTGTGTGTGTGTGTGTGTGTGTGTGTGTGTGTGTGTGTGTGTCTGTGTCTGTGTTGTGTTTGTGTGTGTGTGTGTGTGTGTCTGTCTGTCTGTGTCTGTGTGTAGTGTCGGCGGGGGGGGGGAGCGGGTACTTTACTTTCCAAATTTGTCACTAAGATAATAAACTGGTTAATCGTATTTTATAAAGCTAAGTTTCAACGGAATCACTTATATAAGGCCTTTAATGTGCCTTCCTGTCGATTCCAAACACTTTTGTACATGTATACAGTCATTTCTGTACCCATTGTTTCATTTCATGTTTTTATTATCATGTAATATGTAGTGTGTAGTGTCTACTGGCACTGCATATTTTACACTGTTTGTATTCGATTTTATGTTTTTATGAAAGTGTTGAATAAATTGAAATTGAAAATTGAAATTGAAAAAGAATGAATTGAATGTATCAAATCAGAGACGTTGCATATATGATTTGTTCATAATCAAAGTCATACACACACGCGCGCACGCGCGCGCACACATACACACACAGAGGCAAACACACATCACACAAACACACAGAAACAGACACAGACATACACACATAGGGAACACACACAATCGCATAACATATTTAAAGTGAGAGAATTGAATGTATCAAATGAACTGGATTGCGTATTTTTTTTTGCAGAAGCAAATTCATATACACGCACACTCGCGCACGCTCACACGCACACGTAAATAACACACAAATTAGGAACTCACACAGGCAAAGACACACAAACTCTCTCTCACACACACACACACACACACACACACACACACACACACACACACACACACACACAGACACACACGCACTCACGCTCCCATAGCACATTACATAATAAACTTTAATAAACTAAATCTCCTACTTTCCATTTATTATCAAAATAGATAATGAAAGTGAATTGTTTCTCCTAATGGACTTTGTTAGTCTGCATTTACATGTGCTTTGTGAGTGTGTTTGTGTGTTCCTCATGTGGGTGCGCGCGTGTGTATGTGTTTGGGCATGTGTGACGTTGTTTTTGAACACCAAAAATGCAATACTTTCTTTCACTTTAAATGTGCTATTTTAGAGAAAGAGTATTGCATTGTATTTATTTTCCGTCAATTTAAAATGAAACATATACAAATAACAAATTCATTACATGTATGTATATAAAATACACGGCTAGATAGCCCTACTCGGTGATACTGACATGGTATCACTGTTTTACAGAGGGGTACAGTATTCAAAATGACGAAAATTACACAAACTGCGGGTACAAAATTTACGAAGTTATGGAGCAAAATAACACAAAACGAATAATAGAAAAGCAAAACAAAACAAAGCATTATTAGTAATATACAGTCTAGATCGTGAAACCAATCCAGAAAAAGCTTATTCTCAATTATAATGTTATGAATATATTTTATTCAAATAGTATAAGTACATCATAAATTTGCAGAAATAGGTTTAACTTATTTTTTAATCAAATTAAATCCTTTAATGCCGGAATATATTCCTCCATTCCTTTCCTGAAGACTTTTAATGTATTAATCTCTTTAACACACAAAGGTAATTTATTACAAAAGTGTGATCCTCTGTACGAGAATGTTCGTTTACAGTATTCAGACTTGGGTTTCTTTATGTAAAGATTCCCGTCACTACGAAGTGAATATTCAGTAGATTTAAATTTGAAAAGATTACGTAAGTAAGACGGCGCTAAACCACATATTTATGTAAAGATTCAAGAAGGTGCCAGACTGTCCTACGTAAGAGTGGCATGCAATTGATAATTTGACACATGTGAATATGGGTTAATCTTAAGAATAATACGACCTGCCCTGTTTTGAAGTTTTTGCAGTTTGTCGACATGTTTCTTTTTACCAGTATTGCAAATAACGTCAGCATAATCGAATTGTCGTAGCACAATGGAATTATAATTTAGATCAATTTCATATGCTTTTCGTTAATAAAATAGCGTAGTCTACCAAGAAAGCTTGCAATTTTGCCTGTTTTCTTGCATACATTTTCAATATGTACATCCCAACTTAGTTTTGTCATCGACCAAAATACCAAGATATTTAACATTATAAACTTGTTTGATTTCTCTGGAATTTACCTAAAAGGCGTGGGGTTCCTAAAAGCATACAAACAGTTTTGTCGGTATTAAGGCTAAGTTTATAGTGACACATCCAGCTTAGTTAAATCACTTTGTAAGCTAATGTGCAGTAGCGTAGCCAGCTTTTTGCCATGGGGAGGGGGGAGGGGGGTAAGGAACCCGAATATACCGACAAATTTATTTTTGAGGAAAGATAACAGTTTAATGATTTATGATGATAGTGAATAATAATAATCAGAACAAATAATAATAACAATGATAATGAATACGCAGTTGTGGATCTGGCTTTATGCTAAGGGGGTTTTGAGCGAATGACGATGGGAGAAAAATTTGAAAACTGTACTTGAAAATTGCGTATGTTTGCGTATAGTATTTTTATGTTACGTGTAGTGCTTTCCACTGCTTTTTAAACATCTTTTGCAATACGTTTTGGTTTTCCTGACATCGGCTAACATAATAAGACCATACAAATTAATCACGTGGCAGCCCAATGGGGAGGGGTAGGGGTTAACACCCCCCCCCCCCCGAAGATCAGCTACTTATACAAATAAGAAATAGGACATTTTCATATTGCTGTTTTTATGTTTCTGTGTTTTACTGGACAAATTCCGGCCTTTTTATCAAATTGTTTTACTCTCAACACAGATGTTCATAATTACAATACAAGAAATGCTAGTAATTACCAGTACCCAAAAATAAGAACTACATGCATGAGAAATTCATTGTTTTTTAAAGGACCACAAATATGGCAAAATATAACCCCTGATATTAAATCAAGTAAATCACTTCATGTTTTTAAATACCAATACAAACAATTCCTACTGAACAAATACATTGATTAAATATTGTGAAAAATCTACGCATTATGTCTGTTGTTCTGTTGTTTTTGACGTGTAGTATTTTCTTTGTCCTTTATGTGTTTGTATAACTTGCAATATCTTATGTTTTTCCCGGGGTAGCGCTTATAAAAGGAGTCTCCTCCTTTCTGCTGTTTTGTGTTTTGTGATTTGTATTTTTATATTTATTTCACTTTATGTAATATTTGTAAAAGAAAAATTGCATTTTGTTTTTATGATGAGTGTTAAATAAAATTTGAATTTGAATTTGAAAAAAAAATGCTACTAAACATGCAAAATTGTAAGTTTTCGGCGCGTTCCGCTCGCAAAATCCTGTGGGAGCCTACAGCAATTTGGCGTGAACATTTTTGGCAGGTTTTTTTCACTTTTGTCCCCCCCCCCCATCCAAAACACGGATCGACGCCCCTGCGCGCCAATGCCAAAGAAGACTCATTGTCTGGCATTCCTGACCAGCTGTGCAAGCGAAGGTGTGAGATGGACTTGTAAATTGCATAGCTTTAACCCGCTCCTCAGTCCCGTATATACTCCCAATTTCAGGGCTCCTTAGCTCCGAAGACTGTAAATTTTATGCTTTCTGACATCTACCTAGACCCCCATTCCAGGATTTAGTGAGGCGCGCCCCTGGCAGGGGGGAGGGCACCCTGTAAAAATATAATTTGAGTGCCCCCGGGAGGGGTACGGTCGCCGTGTGTCGCTCGCCTCATCTGCACAAATCCACGCATATCATTATTTTGCATACGAAAGGAGAAAGTAGATTTCACACAAGTGAACTTTCAAAGGCTCCGCACGTGCACCTGTCTCTACCGGGTAGACTGGGACCCGTATCACGAAACTGCCATATTTCGCGCTGGTTGGAAATCTCGAAACACAAGTGAGAATCGACAGCTGTACGACGAGCTCTGAACGTCGTCTGTGAAGCACTCTCGTTTTCGCACGGTTTGACTGAAATAGGCAGAATTTGCACATCCATGTGCATGACAGCTTTTATGGCAAAAAGCCGTTTCAGACTTCCTTGACATACATTTTATTAGATAATATTATGCAACTTGCCGAAACCCACTCATGGAAACTGTTCTCCTCTCCAAGCAGTTTTCTTATTTAGTCGCTGAATCGAATGGTTAATGTATTGGAAAAGGACGCAGGGACCTAATTTACGGGATAGGTAGGCCTGTATGTGTAATTATGCTGCGAGGGGGTCACAAATTTGCTGAAATTGGTAGAATAAGGAAAAGAAAGAAAGATTTATTAAATTTAATTCATTTATATATTTACATTAATTCATCAATGAATCAAGTAAGAAAATTTCAACACTTTCAGTATTATTATATTCAATCCCGACCGTATCTTGATTGTGATATGACTATTTTGATTAAATACTAGACTGTAGTTACATATAAGTCGTTGAAGCACTGAAAAAAAAAAAACTAAAATAGAGTGCAAAATTAGTATTATTTGTTTTGGGTAGTCCTGGGGGAACAAGACAGCAAAGTGTAAATAAATATTAACTGTGTTTGGGGGTTCTTGTCTGGGAAATAATTCGGGGGGGGCTGTCCGGGGGTAGTTGTTCTGAGAAAATTGTCCGGGGGGGTAGTATGTCCTATGGGAATTGTCCTATGGGGAATTGTCCAGGGGTATTGTCCTAGGGGGAATGTCCGGGGTAGTTTGCCGGGGGGTAGTGTCCTGGGGGGGGATTGTCTAGGGGAAATTGTCTAGGGGGATGTCCTGCGGTGAGTTGTCTAGGGGGGTAAGTTGTCTGGGGTGGTAGTATTGTCCTAGGGGGAAATTGTCCTAGGGGAATTGTCCTGCAGGGTAGTTGTCCTGAGGGAGTTTCCTAGGGGGAATATGTCCTAAGGGGGAATGAGTCTGAGGGTAGTTGTCCTGGGGGTAAGTTGTCCTAGGGGAATGTTCTAGTGGGAATTGTCCTCCGGGAATTGTCCGGGTGGTAGTGTCCGGGGTAGTTGTCAGGCGGAGTTGTCGTAGAATCAGCCCTGTGGTATATGTCCAAAAAAAAACCCACAGGCATATCCTGTAGTATATGTACCCCCCCCCCCAAAAAAAAAACCCCACAGGAATATCCTGTGGTATTTTCCTGTGGTACTGCTGTGTGGTATTACCACAGGAGTACCACAGGATAATTTTATAAGGGATGGTACAGAAATACGGATTTTATGCACATTGTATCAAATATGTGAGCTGTATGATGGAAATTATGCACAAAGATATTCATTTATGGTCGATGAAATAGGACAGGAATGCCCCGGGGTGTAACCCTACCCGACGCCATGCCCAAAGACCCCCCCCCCACACACACACACACACACA
>JZLH01S0608916.1:61427-72461 GCA_001188425.1 Eucidaris tribuloides | reverse complement strand
GGAGGGTAGGGGTTAACACCCGCCCCCCCCCGAGAATCAGCTACTTATACCAAATAAGAATAGGACATTTCATATTGGCTGTTTTAATGTTTCTGTGTTTTATGTGAAAATTCGCTTTTTATCAAATGTGTTTACTCTCACACAGATGTTCTATATTACAATACAATAAATGCTAGTAATTACCAGTACCAAAAATAGAACTACATTGCGTGAGACAATCATGTGTTTTTTAAAGCGCCAAAATATGGCAAAATATAACCCTGATATTTAAATCAATAAATCACTTCATGTTTTAAATACCAATACAAGCAATTCCTACTGAACAAATACATTTGATTAAATATTTGTGAAAAATCTACGCATTATGTCTGTTTGTTTGTTGTTTTTGAAGTGTGTATTTTCTTTGTCCTTTTATGTGTTTGATAACTGCAATACTATGTTTTTTCCCGCGGTTAGCGCTTATAAAAAGGGATCCCTTCCTTTCTGCTGTTTTTTGTGTTTTTTGTGATTTGATAATTTTATATTTATTTCACTTATGTAATGATTGTAAAGAAAATTGGTATTTTGTTTTTATGAAAGTGTTAAATACATTTGAATTTGGAACTTCGCAAAAAAAAAAGCTACTAAACATGCAAAATTGTAAGTTTTGCGGCGGTCGTTCGCGCTCGCAAAATCCTAATGTGAGGAGCCTACAGCAAAAAAAATTGGCGTGAACATTTTTTGCGCAGTTTTTTTTCGACTTTTGTGTCCCCCCCCCCAATCCAAAACACGATATCGACGCCCTGCCGCGCCAATGCCAAGAAGACTCATTGTTGGCATTCCTACCAAGCTGTGCAAGCGAAGGTGTGAGATGGATTGTAATTGCTAAGCTTTAACCGCGTCCTCAGTCACGTATATACTCCAATTTCAGGGCTCCTTAGTCCGAAGACTGTAATTTTATGCTTTCTGACATTCAACCTAGACCCCATGTCGCAGATTTAGTGTAGGCGCGCCCCGTGCAGGGCGGGAGGGCACCCTGTAAAAATATAATTTGAGTGCCCCGGGAGGGGTATGCGGTCCGCCGTGTCGCTCGCCTCATCTGCACAAATCCACGCATATCAATTATTTTGCTATACGAAGGAGAAAGTAGATTTCACAAGTGAACATTTCAAAAGGCTCCGCACGTGCACTGTGCTTACCGGGTAATGGGACCCGTATCACGAAACTTGCCATATTTCGCCTGGTTGGAAATTCATCGGAAACACAAGTGCAGAATCGACCAGCTGTACGACGAGCTCTGAACGTCGTCTTGAAGCACTCTCGTTTCTCTGCACGTTTGATGAAATACGCGCAGAATGTGCACATCCATGTGCATGCAGCTTTTATGGCAAAAGGCGTCTTCAGACTTCTTGAATACATTTTATACGAGTTAAATTATGCAACTTGCGAAACATCATGGAAACTGTCTCCTCTCCCAGCAGTTTTCTTATTTAGTCGCTGAATCGAATGGTTAATGTATGGAAAAGGACGCAGGGACCTTAATTTTAGGGGATAGGTAGGCCTATTGATATATTCGTGCGAGGGGGGTCACAAATTTGCTAGAAATTGGTAGAATAAGAAAAGAAGAAAGATTTATTAATTTAATTCATTTATATATTACATTAATTCATCAATGAATCATAGTAAGAAAATTTCAACACTTTCAGTATTATTATTCAATCCCCGACCGTATCTTGATTGTGATATGACTATTTTGATTAAATACTAGACTGTATTACTATAAGTCGATTGAAGCACTGAAAAAAAAAAAAAAAAAAACTAAAAAGAGTGCAATAATTAAGTATTATTTGTTTTGGGTAGTCCTGGGGGAACAAAGAAGCAAAGTGTAGAATAAATATTATATGGTTTTGGGGGTTCTTGTCTGTGGAATAATTCGGCGGGGGGGGTGTCCGGGGGTAGTTGTTCTGAGAAAATTGTCCGGGAGGGGTAGTATGTCGCTATGGGAATTGTCCTATGGGGAATTGTCCAGGGTATTGTCCTAGGGGGGATGTCAGGGGTATTTGCCGGGGGTAGTGTCCTGGGGGGATTTGTCTAGGGGAAATTGTCTAGGGGGAATGTCCCTGGGGGAGTTGTGCTAGGGGGGTAGTTGTCCTGGGGTAGTTGTCCTAGGGGAAATTGTCCTAGGGGAATGTCCTGAGGGTAGTTGTCCTGAGGGAGTTGTCTAGGGGGAATATGTCCTAGGGGGAATGGTCTGAGGGTAGTTGTCCTGGGGGTAAGTTGTCCAGGGGAATGTCCTAGGGGAATTGTCCTCCGGGAATTGTCCGGGTGGTAGTTGTCCGGGGATAGTTTGTACAGGGGGTATTGTCGTAGAAAATCAGCCCTTGGTATATAGTTCCAAAAAAAACCCACAGCTACTCTGTATTATTCCTCCCCCCCGTCAAAAAAAAAAAAAAACCCCCAGAGATAATCCTGTGGTATTTTCCTGTAGGTACATGCTGTTGTGTATTACCAGCAGGAGTAACAGGATAAATTTATAAGGGCATCGGTATCAGAAATACGGATTTATGCACATTGTATCAAATATTTGGCTGTATGATGGAAATTATGCACAAAGATATTCATTTATGGTCGATGAATAGGACAGGAATGCCCCCGAGGTGTAAACCTACCCCGACGCCATGCCCAAAGCTCCCCCCCCGCCCCACACACACACACACACACGCCTTGGTTATATTAATATGAATAATATGATACAGAAAGGTGAATTTTATGCAGAGTGTATCATATATGTGAGCTGTATGATGTGATTATATATTTTAAAGGCAAGGACCACCCTGACATCAAGTTGGTTTCAATAAAAGGAGAACAATGAAAGAAATTATTAATGAATTAATGAAAGTTTGGCGAAAATCCACGAAAGAATAGCGGAGTTATGAAGTTCACAGTTTTAATTTTGTGACGTCACATACTAGCAGCTCCCCATATATCATGTAATATTAATAAATTGCCAATTTCTATTGGTTCCTGATAATTAAATGTTGTTTTGAAGCATGTATTAACTAATGTTTTTAATTATAAATGGGTACCTGAGAGAACTGAGAAAGCTATTTGTGAATGAATTAGCGAACGTCTAACAGGCTGCCGGTGCTAAAGAATACTCCCCAGGGAGTGGAGGTGGCGCACATAATGTGCAGGCTTGACATGGGTGCAATGATCAGGGGGTAATGTGTGACGTCGTGTGAGCATTGTTTTACAGCAGTACAAGTACCGTAAAAGACGATAAACAACTCACCTTTACCTTTTTACCCTTAATGTACAGGTAAGTTAAACATCGATTGCAATTTTCTGAGAAAATGGCACTCTATGGAATTAATATTACATGACAATGGAGGGGCTGCTCGCATGTGACGTCAGACATTTAAAATTTCAATAATTCATAACTCTCTTATTCTTGGTGGATTTTCACCAAACTGTCATTAGTATGTTTCTCCCATTATTCTGCTTTTATTAAAACCAACTCGACGTCAGGGTGGACCTTGCCTTTAAACCAGGACAAGAGGCCACGGGTGTAACCGTAACCCCAGTTCTTCCTTCCACTCCCTCCTCGTCATGCGTCAAGACACACCTCCCCCTACTAGCTGTCAGTTTAGCTAAATTATTGCTGTTGTAAGGTGGATAAAAGCACCTTTTTTTGGCAAAGAGCTTCCCTATGACCTATTTGTTGAATTTAGAAGGGGAGCCACACATACCGGGTTCAGGATCAGGGTCAGTGTGGCTTGGTGGGGGTGACCCCCCTCCCCCTCCCGTGCCATGTTACACAAATGTGAATTTTATGCACACTGTGTCATACAATATGTGAACTGTTTGATGGAAAGTATATGCGCAATGATATTTATTAATGATGTGATTTAGTTTAAAATAGGACAGGAAGGCCTCGGGGTTTAACCTTACCCCAGTTATCATTCCTAGCCCTCACTATACTTCAAGACACGCCCACCTTTGTCATGTAGGTATAGATATGTGTCTAACCAATTGCTTTTTAAGGTAACAATCAACCATCTGATAGTACGTAGAGAATTTACCACGATGGAAAGAAGGTGAATACAGTTCATTGAGGGAGACGGGTGAGGGGGTAAGGGGTTGCACTGCCAATTTGGGAGCTACGAAAACTAATTTCTCTGAGACAGATGAAAAAAATATACGTATTATAGTTTTTAGAGTGGCTTGGAGGCACTTTTATGGATCGCCTTTACAAGGTGCATAAAAGCACCATTTTGGTACTGGGCTTCCATATGGACAAACTTTTGACTTTAGAAGAGGAGCCACCCAAACCGAGTTTGGGATCAATTAACATGCCCGTGAAGGACATGTGTAATATTGAATCAACTGGGAAATTTGTTTAATCCCATCTCATTTTCATTTGTCTTTCTTTTGCCATTTTGTGACTTTGGATTCAGAAACCAATTGATGTGAGGGGCTGTAGCCTCTCTGTGATTGAACCAATCTCTTAATTATTGACATGTGTTATTGAAGTACCTGTGCTGAAAAATATTGTTCATTTTGACCTGAGTGGAATTTGTGTAGTGCCTTGGTAAAAGTTTTGATAAGTTTCTTTTGCAATTGAGCTACACAGGAATTAGGAAATTGTTAGGAAGGTTTAGGAGTAGACTAAAGATAAGGTACAGGTTTGGTTAGGTTATAGGATCGATAGTTGTATAGTCTCGGACTCTAAGGTCAATCGAAGCTGTCATACACATTTTCTTTTTTGGTGGGGGGGGGTCTTGTGATAATGTATGGTATTCGTATGGTATTTGTGTGGTATTCGTGTGGTAGTCCTGTGGTATATGTCCCCAAAAACCACAGGAATATCCTGTGGTATATGTCCATAAAAAAAAAACCACAGGAATATCCTATGGTATATGTACAAAAAAAACACAGGAATATCCTGTGGTATTTTCCTGTGGTACTTTCTGTGGTAGTCCTGTGGTATATGTCCCCCAAAACCAGAGGAATATTCTGTGGTATTTTCCAGTGGTACTTTCTGTGGTAGTCGTGTGTCCAAAAAACCCACAGGAATATTCTGTGGTAGTCGTGTGTCCAAAAAACCCACAGGAATATTCTGTGGTATTTTCCTGTAGTACTTTCTGTGGTAGTCCTGTGGTATATGTCCAAAATAAAAAAACACACGAATATCCTGTGGCATTTTCCTGTGGTACTTTCTGTGTTAGCCCTGTGGTATATGTCCAAAAAAAAAAACACCCACAGGCATATCCTGTGGTATATGGCCAAAAAACACAGGAATATCCTGTGGTATTTTCCAGTGGTAATTTCTGTGATATTTCTTGTGGTACTGCTGAGTGGTATTACCACAGGAGTACCACAGGATATTTTTGTAAGAAGGGTCAGGGAGCATGTTGGGGTAACCCCCCGCCATGGTTCAGAAATGTGGATTTTATATGCATATTGACAATATGTGAGCTGTGTGGTGTATATTTTGCACAAAGATTTATGATGTGATATATTTTAAGACAGAACAAGAAAGCATCGGGGTGTACTCCCCCAGCTTCACCCCCAACCCCATACCCCCGCCATGCCCCAAGACACCCCACCCCCATCTCGGGCATGTAGATAGGTGTCTAGCCAAAAGAGATATCAATCTTAACAATCAAACTTTTTTTATAATAATTATGTAGAGCATCTACCAGGACGGTGAGGAGGTGAATAGGGTTCATGGAGGGGTCGCATCAAAATCAAAATACACACAACAAAAAAGTAACCACCCCCTTTTTCAAGCTACCACAACTTTTTAACGCAATGAGTTTTAGCAACATAATTTGGCATGAATATTTTTACACTCACTGTCTAACTTATGTGTGAAAATGGGATTGATCTGTCAAGCGATGCATGAGTGAGCATGCATTAAAAGCAAAAAATGTCACTTTTCAAAAGTCACAGTTGTCATCTCTTATGCCCAAATAATGGTGAATAATGACTTTTTTTGTTTAACTTATAAAGCGTGCTCACTCAACCATGACATTGTTACAATCTCTTATGTTCGTAGAACATGTAAAGGTACATTTTGCTGAAAAATATCGGATCTTAATTTTTTAAATAAGGATGGAAGGATGGAAATTTTTAAATTGAGCTCACTGATGCGTAATGTGCGAAAAATGCCAGGATAGGTGTAAAGGGGGTCAAGTGATTGATAATTAACATAAATTGCGCTTATAATCATTCACCAGAAACAGAATTTGTCAAAATCCTGCATTAACCCCCAAAATGACCCTTGTGACTTTTGAAAAGTGACATTTTTAGCTTTAATATGTGCTCACTCATGCATGACTTGATGAATCAATCACATTTTCACACAGAAAGTAGTCAATTAGTGCAGAAACACCCTTGTTAAATTATTTTGCTCAAAACCGTTCCTTTAAAAAGATTTGCCTTTTTCTTTTCTTTTTTTGAAAAAGGGGGTAGTGGGGATAGTTACTTTTTTGTTGTGTTTATATAGTAGAACTTATTAAAAATAAGAAAGGAAAAGTAGGTACCAACTACAACAGAAAAGGGAGCACTCCCAAAAGAAGGAGGGACACGTTTTTATGTAAACAGGGTATCTTCCAATGCAATAGGGACACTTCACAATGCAGAGAGGGACTCTACCAATGCAATTTTTATTATTTGAAAGGGTCACTTTGGTTGAAAAAGAAAGCATCATTAACTCTCCATAAAGGGAAAATTCCATATGTAAAACGGCAATTTTATGTAAAAGGGGCAGTTTCAAATGTAAAATAGGCACTGCCCCCCCCCCCATCCTGCTATCACCACTGCATCTGCTACCCCTATCATTGTAAACCTCCTCCCCACATTGCGAGTAATTAATCTTCGATTTCTGATAGTTTAGTTTGAAAAATATGATTCCCATCCTGGTAAATGTTATAAGAATCATCAAATGTTTGATTGTTTCCTTAAAAATCATTACCTATTTTGGCTAGACACCCAGCTACATGATCAAATGTGGGAGGGGGGGGTCTTGAGGTTTGGTGGGGCTAGGAAGGGGAAGTGGAAAGTACACCCCGGGACCTTCCAGTATTAAACAAATATACCATGCACTGAGAGGCTCCAGTGGAAATTATGGATTCTGAGGTGACTGGCATAGCACTATTTTCTGAGGGGCGCAGCCCCGAAGAAAATAGTGCTATATGTCAGTCACCGAAGATAATCCATAATTTCCACTGGAGCCTCGAAAAAGGTGCATGGTATATTTGATTTATATCCTAGATCAAAAAATCCAAATAACGAAGTCTGAAAGAGATGATTTGAACAAAGAAAGTTTGAATAAAATATGAACTCACCATTCACCATCTATGTTGGAGATACATCTGCGTGCTCAAATTTCCTCAAAATGTAGAACATATCATAGATATCCAAAATGGCAAAATATTCCAACGATGTTCAAAGCAAAAGTCATAACATGCAGGTATTTACATTCCAACGATGAAACTAAAAGTCATAACATATTTACAGTAGTTTTCAACACTTTGTGTGTTTATTTGTTGTAGATGTTCACCACACAACCATGAAAGTGGAAGTGTGGTTGGCTGCTAGTGTTTACCAGACTCATAGTGAGGTTGTTTCCATGAGTGGGATGACTGGTTACATTATCAGCATTATTTGTTAAATCTTGGAAAACCTGTTCAAGCTGACTGTCAGTTAGTAAGTCATCTTTCTCATCAAACACATCATTGTCTGATGTTGATGGTTGGTTAACATTCGACATACGTGTATCCTCTGCAGACTCTGATGTAACAGATTGAATTTTCGCTGATAGCGTATTCGACATGTCCATTTTGTGTTTCTCACTTGTGCGAGCATAGTTTTTGATTGACGATTCTGACCGATGGCCAGAAACGGTCATAATATCCCTAGTCGGATAGCCTGCGTGATCTAGTATGGTGATACTAGTCGCCCTAAGAGAATGGTTAGTATACATCTTCGAGCAGCCGGCAGCTTGGCATATTTTCTTTGTCATCAGTTCCAGAGTATTTTTGCCAAGCGGTGCATTATCGTACCACACATTGCTATCTTCGTCTACTTGCTGTTTCGGTCTTTGCCAAAAACAGTCACACAGTGGGTTTAATTTTGAAAGATATTTCTTCAAAGTTTTAACAGGACATCTCGGATTTCCTGGAATGTCATGCATTTGACCACCCTGGCTCTCCTCTTCATCCGCCTGATGATTTTTAGTACCCATATCTCGCAACGTGAAATATTCATGTCCATTTTCCTCATGAAACACAAAATCACTTGGTCTCATTCCACGTAAATTTTCCATGCCGCGATTGGCGAAATAAATCATACAATCTATAAATACTTTTTGCTGCAAGTCCTTGGCTTTTGAAAGATCAAAACCTCTTTGAATGAGTTTCATATCTGCATCGCTGATGGATGGGTGGTGTTTTACTGATGCCTTCCCGCAGGATTTCAATTTCACTAGAGTTGCCTTGAATGTCCGATTGGAGAGTGAAAATATCTCCTTACTTTTAATATCAACTCCTCTTGACGCTAGAAAATGTCGTTGCAGCGAAAATCTGATGCTATGCATCGTTTTAGCCGAGTAGTCTGTTCCGTTTTTGCTGCGAGCACCAGCATAAAATCTCGACAATAGTTTGTCCAATTCTGGGTTATCAAGTTCTTCATAATTTACTTCAACAACTTTACAGTATTCTGTAAAAATGGCAAGTCCATATTTAATTTGCTTTTTGGTATTCTTACTATCAGTAGATCCTATGAAATTCTCCAATTCTTCGTTATCGATAAGATTAAATCTCGGCCCAAAGTCAGCACTGGCCGACGAAGCCATGTTTTTTCACAGTTTACTAGCACAACGAAACTGCAATATAGATCCACAGTACTCACAATTACTCCAGATGATCGATGACGCGAATCAGACAGTACGACAGCTCGTTCAGCCTAACGACGTTAGTACTAGTACCGTACGTTAGTACTAACGTTAACAGTTACACAAACTTGTCGGCCGCAATCTGCGAACGTTGCAGTCGGTAAATCAGTAGGCCTAACGTTTCTGTCGTTTATAAAAACATTATTGCTCACATCCAAGTGTTCACATTAATGCTACAACATTCTACGTCATTCCGTTGAAAGATGGTTAATCCGTGAGTAAAAATTACAGTTTAAACGTCTGTTGGATCTCCGTAAAAATAATCCATGACCTTGGCTTGGGCGCAGCCATGTTTGTTGCTATCAGAAACGACCTTCGACCTGGCGTGGCAGCAGTTCAGCGTTGCCTACAATAATTTGGGGCATGGTGCAATGTTGCGATCCGCATTCATCGCACCGAGGTATTAACGTACGTATACACGTCGCAGACACAGCTGCGGAGAGTCTACGCAGTCTCAATGCTTGGTGTTATGACGTCACGATATCGGTATAGCGGAAATTATACCGATATCGTGACGTCACGATTCTGGGATATCCACCTTCCGGCAGAGCTCAGTGGATGGTGAAACTATTTTATGTCACGTGAGCCAACCTTGGCCAATCACTACAAGGATATTTTTTGATCTAGGATATAATTTTGTATATACATCGTATGTCTATTTTTTAAAGATGTGGAAAATAAATTTGAACTTGAACTTGAACTTGATAATAGCAATTTGTATCATGTTATCCTTGAATATGGAAACTTCAGCATTTACTTTTGCCAGTTTTCATGAAGTTTTCTGACAATCAACGTATCAATACTTCAGAAAAAAAATGAGAAAAGTTATTTTGATTATTGTCATAATTGTCTGCCTATAGCCACACCCATTTAGTGTGGACGTTGGTGTCGCTTGACTTATGACGGCTCCGGAGCTGTCATAACTTTTGTCACGTACTGGACTTGTTCATGAAGTTACGATGTCAGGGTTTCGTGAAACGCATTATTACTTAACCCTGGAATTGTCTGTGAAGATAGGATGTCAGGCTTTCGTGCAACCGGCCCCTTGATTCTAATTTTGTTGTAAAAAAAATCATTTCTTGTAATTTGTTTATATTATTTTTTGTTGTTGCAACAGGACAGTCAGATCAGTTAAAGATGCAAGTCAAGATAAAATTGTCTCCGATGAAGTTATTGCTGCTACGTACTTGAGGATCTTCACTGCTTTGGAAGAATTTTACAATGACAAGGAAAATGGAAGCAGTGGAGGAGGAGAATATGAAGAAACAGGACGAGGAAGAGGAGGAGGAGGAATTAAAATAAGCGGTTCATCTGAAGCAAAACATGAAGGAAAAGAGGAAATCGTCAGTGATAAATCAAGGTCCAGTCTCCTAGAAAACTATGGAGAATGTCATGACATCTCATGTGAACAGTGGACGGCTTGGGTCCATGTTAATTTGTTTTACAAATGGTTTCGCCCAAACAATTCTTTCAACAATTACAACAAACCTAGATTTAGATATCCTGTTCCAGATAGATTGGAAAATAATGCCACGTTCTCGTCACACTCTGCAAACCTACTTCAACAGGAAATATTTTGTGAACACCATGTTGCCAAGCATCTCGATGCAACAGAATCGGACGATCTGCAAAGTTCCAATTCTTGTTGCTGTCGTCGCGTCGCTGGTAATAATGGTGCCTCAATGGGTGGTCAACAGTGTAATCCATTTGCTGCTACACGCAGAACATTTCACACCAGTCCTCCTGGACGCAAGACGGAAAATCATCCAGGAATCGGGAAAGTGACTGATCCCACCAGCATCATGTATGATGTCTTGGGGTACTCTATCCAACGTCAACCGAGTCGTATAGATGGAGGAGGGACTGGGGTGTTTGTTACCAAGGGCGTGGTGCCTAAAGGTGCCGTGGTGGCTATGTATCCAGGTAAATTTATGTGAAGACTTTAATATTTGGTGGTTTTGACAGAGGGAATGAGCAGTCAAACCAGGGGTGTCATTGTCAATCCGTTTTTTGGATTGGGGGGTGGCGCAAAAGTTAGAAAAATGTTAACAATTTTTACCACAGAGATTTTGTGTGTAAACTGTGCCGAAAATTTT
>JZLH01S0608916.1:49953-61402 GCA_001188425.1 Eucidaris tribuloides | reverse complement strand
TCCGGAAGTATCTTTCTATCAAACAATCATTGTCTGTGTTGATGGTTGGTTAAGCAATTCGAACATACGTGTTATGCCTGTGGCAAGACTCTTGATGTAACAGATTGAATTTTCGCTGTAGCGTATTCGACATGTCCATATTGTGTTCTCACTTGTGCGCAAAAGATAGTTTTGAATTGAGATTCTGAGCCGTATTGGCCAGAACGGTCATAATACTCCCCTAGTCGGAATACCGCCGTGATCTTAGTATGGTGATACTAGTCGACCCTAAGAGAAATCGGTAGTATAACATCTTCGAGCAGCGGCATGCTTGGCATATTTTTTTTGTCATCAGTTCCAGAGTATTTTTTGCCAAGCGGACTGCATTATCGTACCAAGCATTGCTAATCTTCGTTACTTGCCTGTTTCGCGTCTTTGCAAATAGCAGTCACACAGTGGTTTAATTTGAGATATTTCTTCAGTATTTTAAAGGACAGTCGGATTTTCCTGGAATGTCATGCATTTGACCACCCTGCGTCTCCTCTTCACTCCGCATGATTGATTTTTGAGTACCCATATCTCGCAACGTGAAATATTATGTCCATTTTCCTCATGAAACACAAATGCACTTGGTTCATATCCACGATAAATTTTCCATGCCGCGATTGGCCGAAAAATCATAATCATATAAATACTATTTTTGCTGCCAGTCCTTGGCCTTGAAAGAATCAAAACCTCTTTGAATGGAGTTTCATATCTGCGATTCGCTGATCGGCATGGGTTGATGTGTTTTACTGATGCTTCCCGCAGATTTCAATTTCACTAGAGGTTTGCACGTTGAATGTCCGACTTTAGGAGAGTGTGAAAAATATCTCCTTACTTTTAATATCACGTCCTCTGACGCTAGAAAATGTCGTTGCTTGCAGCGAAAATCTGATGCATGCATCGTTTTAGCGCCGAGTTAGGTCTGCTTCCGTTTTTTGCTTGGAGACACAGCACATAATATCTGCGACAATAGTTTGTTCAATCTGGTTATCAAGTTCTGCATAATTATTACTTCAACAACGTTTAGGCAGTATTCTCTGTAAAATCTGGGAAGTCCAATTATTAAGTTTGCTTTTTGGTATTCTACTATTCAGTAGATCCTATGAAATTCTCCCAATATCTCGTTATCGATAATGATTAAATCTTCGGACCCAAAGTCAGCACGGCTCGACGAAGCCATGTTTTTTCACAGTTTACTAGGCGACAAAAAAACTGCAATAATAGATCACAGTATCACAATTACTCCAGATGATCGAATGACGCGATCAGACAGTACGACGCTCGTTTCAGCCTGACGACGTTAAGTATAGTACGTACGTTAGTACTAAAGAGTAACGTTAACAGTTACCAAACTTGGTCCGGCCGCAATCTGCCGAACGGTCGCAGTCGTAAAATCAGTAACGATTTCTGATCGTTTATATAAAAACATCACTGCTACATCAAGTGTTAGAGCTTAATGTTTACAACATGTTAACGCTCTTCCGCTTGAAAGATGGTTAATCCGTGAGTAAAAATTACAGGTTTAAAACGTATGTTCGGCATCTCCGTAAAAATAAATCATGACCTTGGGCGCTCAGCGCATGTTTGTTGCTATATGCAGAAACGACCTTCGACCTGGCGTGGCAGCAGTTCAAGCGTTGCCACAATAATGGGGCATGGGTGCAATGTTGGCGAATCCGCATATCGGCACCGGAGTGTATTACGTACACGTATACAGTCGCAGACACAGCTGCGGAGAGTCTGTACGCAGTCTTCAATGCTTGGTGGTCATTGACGTCACGCATATCGGTAAGTAGCGGAAATTATACCGATATCGTGACTCACGCTTCTGGATATCACCTTCGGCAGAGCCCAGTGGATTGGTGAAACTATTTCATAGTCACTGAAGGCAACCTTGGCCAATCACACAAGCGATTATTTTATTGATTAGGAATTAATTATTTATAATATCTTTATATCTAATTTATCTATTTATTCTAATGGCTATTAGTGTGGGTATAATTATAATTCAATGTTGCTGTAAACTCGCGACGTTAAATAAACGGTACAGAGGAAAATACAATGTAATAAAGCAGAATTAAAGTGCATAATTATTGTAAGTATTCAAAGTATATTTAAAGATAACAAAAACCAAACCCGACTCCAGAAAGAAATTTATGGCAAATCCAAGGATTCTCTGAATGCCTGTTCATTAACCGACCGTGTCAGTGTTATTGATAGAAAATTAATTAACGCCAAAAATTTTAAATTGCAATAGATTCAACTATAGCTTCGTCTCGTTCCATCCAGAAATAGTCAGTTCACATCGATAAATCTTAGTTTTCCTTGAGTAAGTACGGTGTTTTTCGTTTCAGCTTGAAAACGATTTTCCCTTTGGCGAAATCTTGAGAGCTGTGTTGTTTATCACGTTTGGACGTCACGTGACTGATCAACGTGTAACCCAATCAGATATTCTTACGTAAAAGTCACAAAATGGCATTACGAAATGGGCAAATGAATATGCCACGATCTGTATAAATACCCGATTAAAAAAAGAGGTTACATGGTTGTGATGACATCATTCTGTCAAAGGTCTGTCTGTAAACACTCGTACCAGAGCAATTTTATCTATTTGCCGCATTAAAGCTCCAGGCTGGCGGCGTGCGTGGATTTAAACACGAATAAATTGGGTGAAATCTAATTTCGGTGCAAATTTGACGGTGCAACGTATTTACCTGCCAACGTGTAACCCAACAGATCACTGGTACGAGTATTGATGACGTTGATGGCGTCCTATTACAGATCCGCAAAGAACGGTGTGATACATAAATTCAATGACGGTATTGGTCCTTACGGTAGATTTGTACACCCTTTAGATTCACTTATCTTTACATATCATGTGAATCTTGCTGCCGGTGATAGTCGAAATATCCTGCCATACATGTATTTGCAATGATATAATTTATTTAAATATATATATATTTTTTCTATAGTGAATACAATTATACTATACAAGGCATGTACATAACCACGCACGGGCGTCACGTTCGATAAAAAGTGGAAAGTCTTTATTATTATAATTATTGTTTGTACAATGCTTGAACACGTTATAAAAATAAACTGGAGTATAGGTATATTTATCGTATTTAAATTGATATTATAAAGGTTATGACAAAAAATCGGGCTGATGATACAATAGACATTGGCCCAGATAAGATCTAACTTTGTACCAGCGATATGTAGTGTTCACTTGTTTTTATTGAATTGATAAGATTTACAATTACCCAGGCAACGAGATTGTACGTTAATGAAAGCTAAATGTGACCCGTCACCGCGACACCCTGGATAAAGTCGAACAACCCAAAGTTAAGGAAAGTGTCAAATGTCGTTGATAATATACAGTATGAAGGTGTGTCCTTAAAAATCAACTTTTTATGAGCTCTCATGTTTCAAGTATGTTTACACACCGTATACTTACCACAGTTTTGTTTTAACTCGTGTGGGTGATGGATGTAATGTACTACGCACAGTGTCCACAATAGAATAACTGGTCGTCAGGATTGGGTGTATTTTGTGGCTTGACCGCCCCTTATCACTCTCCAACCGCCCATGATTTGGGGCTCATTATCTCTGTCTAAATAATTTATCCTTTGTAATTGTGTTGGGTGTTATTGTCTGTTAGTAGGCGTTATGGCTCAGTTGATAAGGTTCGGTTTTCTCGACCTAGAGTCACGTGTTTCGAATCCGCGCCGGCCATGGCGGTTGTGTCCTTGTGTAAGGCACTTTATCCCCATTACCCTCGATTCCTCGGATAGGGCGTAAAGCCTGAGGGTCCGTGTTAGAACAGAACACCTCATCACGTAAAAGAACCATTACTTCATCGAAAAGAAAAGGGTAAACTATACCGGTGTTGTGGTCAATATGCAAAAAACTACCAAGTACCGGGACTTGGATTGCCTGAGCGTAACAGTCATCAAAGTTCGCTATTTCTAGTCCGTGTCATCACGAAATTATGCCAAAGCAAATAATTAATAATCAATAATAATAATAATAATAATAATAATAATAATAATAATAATAATAATTAATAATAATAATGGGAGATAGAATAATTAATAATAATAAGTATTCTGAACACTCTGCATCGTGTATCATATGTGATTTTATCATAATACATAAAATCATATTTGATGAAGAAATCGAAGGAAAAGGGACGGCAAGATACAAATTTAATACCACGATATTAATTTTATGGCTACTTTCGAATTTAAACAAAGCACACTTGATTTTGCCGATTAAGAAACTCCCTTTAACACTTCTCGAGGCATCTTTCCAATGCACACGAGTGTTAAGACTCCTACTGAGTATAATCCTCATGTGACACTCGGGTACTCGTCGGATCCTAGAGTGGATTTAAAAGAACATATAGAGATTCCGTTGTCTGACAAATTGTCTGTAAACATACATACAATTTATATTCCCCTTTAGGGAATTATTTGGCCCTCTGAACAAAGCTCCCCGTAAATGCTTATTCAAATACTAGCGTACTCGCAGAGGCTAAGATACACATTGCTCTGGCTCTAAAAGTATGCATTTGCTAACGAAAGCACTCAGTCATATGACCCCTTTTTTCGCTGATGATTACACCAAAGACAAGACAATGACGTACGATGACAGTTTATATTTTATTAACCATTCTTCTTCTGATTTATGAGTAAAATCAAGTCATTTTTATTATGCAAAAAGAATACAGAACAGTGTATATCTGAACAAAATGTCAGCATTAATGACACGTAAACAAAACAAGATTTACAAATTTACTACAGTAATTTACTACAGCACATTATGAAAAGATACATGCGCAGGACAAGTTTCATAAAACATTGTATGCACATAAAATGATCAACAGCCACCACAACGTGCACATTACGTACATGCACTGGAATCATACATGCTTAATTGAACTGCTCTGTTCATCAGCAGTATGGCATGGATACTTGCAATGGCATTCTGGCAAGAATTGACGTTCTTCTAACTTAAATTTAAGTGTATTTTTTCATTAAGTTTAACACTGTTAATGCCCTAGAACATACATGTATTGAATAAAAAGTTATTCCCATAATAACAATACAGTGGTTTTCTTATACCCGTAATTATAATGTGACTTTACTTATGATTGCTACCCCATGATATGATACAGGTTATGAGAATAGATCAGGCTATACTATAATTAACATCCGCCAAAGTAAGAATTAACAGTTTTTGTTTGTCATTAAAATTCGGTGTTCGCTGTATATTCCACTAATAAATCTAAAAAAAAGTCCCCAGGCAACTTGACATACCTTGATGACAAAAAAATAAAATGTTAAAAAGAGATGTCAGACTACTACATTGTGTTATTGTTTGATTGTCTACATGTACAGTCTAGCGCACGATCGACAAACCACTCTTTTCAAAAAGAACTGTTTTCGGACTTAATGAATAATATATTAACCTTAGTCCCATCGTGCATTACGATGCCTTGAGTGTTATACCTATGGCCTCCAATTTTGTTTTCTGTAATACCATTTTTCAAAAAAAGTACTACGGAAATTGTCAAGGCTCAATTTCTTACAAAATTCGCATGATTCACATTATGTATACAAAGCACCTTCTCCGAGTACATAAAAGGCCCCAAAAATTGAATGACTTGGACAAAAAGGTCCTTTTTAGACGTAACCTACAGGCGTTCTGTCGAATATCGCAAGTACTAGAGTTTGGGGGCCTTGTTTTGGCGATAAACGTATTATAAGATTTTTGAGCTGTTCGATTATTCTGTGCCTTTACTGGACGACTAATGGTAATCTCCTATATATGTGTTAGACAGTGGTGACAAGTATAGAAAATAAAATATAAGGCGGAAGACAGATGGTCAATATCGTTCTCAACGTGCAAACCAACTTCACGCTGCCGTAACTGGGCTCATAGACCCATGGGTTGGAATTGGTGATGGTGTGTACTTCAGCTAACACAGCCTCAGTCTCAGATACGTGTGTGTTGCGTGTGTATACAGTGCGTCCCAGAAAAAAGGAAACCGAGACTGATGAAGATATTTTATATCTTTATAACAAATATGAAAAGAAAATCGCACATGGTTGGAAAGCATATTTTCTCTTCTTTAATATGATACTGGTCACAGAGATTCTCATTCACGCATGGCAGAGCAAAGACAAAAAGTTGGGACACAGTCATAAAATCATTTGCACGATCAAATTTGAAATTCAAACTGTCATGCTTGAAAGTATTCAGAATATCTTCGACATTGAAGGATATCATTGAAAAGCCGATTTTATCTTCTTTCATATGCTACCACATTCGTGGAAAATAAGCGTTGAATCAGTGAGAAAAGACAATTTGAAATGATGCTTGTTTTCAGAAATGTTCCAACATACATTTATTTACCCTGTTTTCTGGATTTGGCAGCCAGCACCCAATAAATTACCATGCGAACATGATTTGGAGCCTATTGTTGTACCCCGAGCAAGATATTGTGTAAAGTCAGCCGTGCGTGAACCTTTTTGTTCATCTTGCTTCCAATTGCTCAAAATGTATCCAATTTAAAAATCACGCTAAAACTAATTTTACTTTTTCTCCGGCATACATTATTCATTTTTTACGCATGAGGTGTCAGATAAAAGAGAAAATTATGAATGTTTATGTCTTGCTTTTGTTTCTTAAAAATAATAATTACATTTACTACCATAGAAATGAACTCAAACGTGGTATATGCGCGTGCAAATGAAATTTTGGTAGCACCAATATCCATTGTTTTAATTCAATAATGCGAGAACGATTAATTATAAGTGTATTATATGTATCAAATGAAAGAGGAGGAACAGAGCTTTGCAATCATACCGAATTCACTGAAGAAATTATTCACTATGATAGAATATTCTTGCCATAAAATCTGGTTTCCTTTTTTCTGGGACAAACTGTATATGAGTACGTATGTATGTCTTCAACTTCAACTTTCGAGAGAGATCCAGAATGACTAGTTATCATGAGATAATCAGTTCATTCACCCGAACGCAAGCGACCGCGCGCTAGCTACGTACGTGTAGACCACATTATACAATTTCAATAAAACGACTTCGGCACGTCATTACAGAAGCCGATCGGTGAGGTACACGGCCACTTCTCAGGGCCCCATAGATAAGCCTATGTTAAATGCAGCAACCCTTCAAAGCAGCTTCTCAAAATTTAGATTTCGAAACGTAGAATTTTTCTTAATCGGAGGCAGAGTGAAGGGAAATTTTTGGTCTGGTTTCCCAGTAAAAACATGATTTGTGATGTTTTCCAGCCTCTAAAAAAGTTAAGCCGCCTCCGGTTACAAGATAACCGTGCAGAATCTCTGGTAAATGCCTAAAATAGCAACTTTGCCTAACATTGACCTACTAAAAAATTCGTTTAAATAAATACAGGGACAACCACTTGATTTGATCCCAACTTGTGCGCATACCTGTTAGAATCTATCAGTCGTTCGCTTAATGATATCATGCACACAAACTGTGGGTTTTGACTTGTTCCACCTCTCTTGATTTTTAAGAGATTTTTAGTACATCAGCAATGACATAATCATGTATTGCCCCTTCCGGTCGCATTGCGCATTGGATTGTGAGCGTGCGCCCCGGTGCGATTTCACATTTTACGCCCTCGCGCGGCGTTCGATCGAAACAGCCGAATATCAATCTTTTTGAGAAGAGTGAATTTCCGATCTTGTGCTTGACTGATGTATGTCCTTGTTAACAGTATGGGATAATAACTAAATTAACATAGAGGCATGCGCATATCCTGCATATCTGAAATATGTTTTAATGTGTGCTGAGTTGGTACATTATTTTGTTCTCCAAGAAGATGAGTGTACAAGTGTTTTTGACATTTTAACCCGTTGCCTCCGAGATTTTGTAATTTCCATAAAGTTGAACTCATGGCTTACCCGGTTCCCAAAGACAATGTGTATATATATCATGTATACATGTGTAAAGGGAATTTCAACCCAAACACTAAATGACGATGGCATATTAAATCAGTTTTAGGGTATAGCGTTAACTTCACACAGTTGTAAAAACAGGCATTGTTGGGCAGTTGGGAACGGCGTATTGCGTACATGGGTATTAAGAAAAAAAAGTATACTCTTTTTAACAGTAGAAGTTGTTTTATTACCACGTTGTTATTGATTTCTAAGCTTCTACAATTTTGAGAAAGTTGTTGTACATCATGAAATGTCAAGGACCATACAGAAAACAAAAGAAATGAAATGCCAGTTCTAACTGTGTTTGCCCATGTCAGCGTGTACCGAGGTATAACCCCCTGCCCCGCCCGATTTATTTCGAGGTTGAGCACCAATATTTTTGTCTAGGTTTATATGACTAACAATAAGATTTCTTGGGAAGTGAATTTGTCCTGGTAAAACACTTGTACAAGATCCACAAAATAATTATCACTGTGATAGTATGATTACGTTATTAAGTACAGTAAACGTCACACTATACATTTTGACATATGAATCGAAAGTTTTGCACCTCTGCAAATCGACAATACCATGCACGCTTAGGAACTACAGTATGTTATTCCTGATACATTCTGTTCGTAATTATTGTCTATCTTCCACAAATTTCAAACCATAGTTTTAAAGGCAGTGGATCTCTTTTGCAAGCCTAAAACTCAACATTGTGCAAAAGCACTTGTATATACAAGAATATCTCATTTACGAACCTTTAGAAAAGAGTAGGAGCTAGAAATGCAGTTTAAGGGGAATTATAGTAAATGTTTGACTCGGATTTGATTTTTGGCATACAGTTACACAAATTGTACAAGTGGTACTAGTCTATTTTTAGACAGTGCATGTAGGTCTCTTTTACCTCCATGGTGAAATACACTTGTACTGTACTGGCAGATGACATTGCATTCCTTTCACTGTGTTTGATGCATTCCAACACAACATCTAGTACATGTATTACTGGTATTACGTAAGTACTGTAATCAGCCCGATATACCCATGGACATATTATAGGTCCATGAAATATAGTGAGATTTCGAACAGTGTGCCTAGAACATACACTACACAACTATTGGTTTGTTGTGCATTTTTTTAAACATCTAGGTGATTTCTGATCTTCAGATTTCACGGGCAAGTACTTCTTAAATATCCTTAGGGTATGAATAATGTTTCGCTAGATTATGGGAGGGTTGCAAATGAGATCCCCTACCTTTAAGACCCATGAAACTATTAGGCAATTGGTGTCTTCTAACCTGACTACTCTACTCTAATCATAAGCGTTCTTATACATCGCGGCTACACGGCATCCTTCTCATTATAGGGATGTTCAACACTTCGCCGTTTTTTAAATTTAATTTTCATAGAAAATTGATAAAACTGTGATTGGCAATTTGTGGTGGTCACCGGTATACAGTATGTCCCAGAAAAAAATGGTCCAATCGGAAATTATTTTTTAATATATGAAAATCATACACAACGTAGTCAAATTGGATGTTGTCATAAAGCTAAAAGACCATACTTTTCAGTGCAATTTATTTCATTTCATTTGGTTGTGTCAATCCTGAGTTATATTGAATTTTCTGCAATTACGCAAAATCCCGTTTGTCCCAGTATAGGTTCTGCATATTGTTTAACAATGATACCCCAATGAGGGTGTGAAAAGTAAGGTGTAATCGTTCAATTTAGCTGAACGAACAAATTTTCACGTTGTACATTTCTGATTTCCTATTGTTTGTACTGCAAAGAGGGCACATAACTTTGATAAAAGGCCTAAAATAAATGAGATGTGCAGATCATCATGATGGCAGTGTGAATGGACTGAATGCAGTCTGGTAAACAGCAGACATGAACATGTACAATATCATTTCAATGCCGAGTAAGGGTTAATTGTATTTGATTTTTTTATTTATTAAATAATCATTAAAAAAACATTTTTAAAGACAAAATACATTTGTGATTTGTTTTATTATTGATTTTTGTAATTCTGTTTTTTTTTTCGTAAGTATCAATACCACCAAATAAGTTGTCATTATGACCGATACACAAAAGCGGGACAAACGTGATTTTGCCTGACTGCACAAAAGTAATCATAACTTTTGATTAAATGTAAAATTAGCATGGGATTAACTTTATCAGAAAGAAAATTTATTCTGCTTTAATATGATACCAAATACACATACCTTTTGAGAAAATTACACACCTTAAATAATTTTCTCCCGATTGGACCATTTTTTTTTCTGGGACACACTGTAGTGTCCAGTTCGTGTAAAGAAAGTGCGGACTTGATTTCTATTCTCTTGAGTATGTGCATGCGATCTCAATTGAATATTCAGCGCTTTCCTGCTTTTCATATGAAGATGTTTGTACGAAAATTTTAAAGTTAGACCAAGCCATCTCGTCCTTAGTCTCCAACGGGTTAAAGGGAAAGTCCATCATGACGTCAAGTTGGTTTTAATAAGCAGAAAGATAAGAGAAACATATCGACGAAAGTTTGGCGAAAATCCGCTAAAGAGTTATAGAGTTATGAAGATTCAAATTTTTGATTTTGTGACGTCACATGTGCGCAGCTCCCCTTATGTCATGTAATATAAATTCCATGAATTGTCATTTTTAATGGTTTATGAAAATTGAATGTTTTTTTTTTCATAGAATCATATATATGAAATACTGTTTTTGATTATATATTGAAACAGGTAAAATCACTTTAAATTTTCTATAAAAAAAAATGCATTTTATCGAATTTACATTACATGAAAAATAGGAGAGCTGCTCGGTATGTCATAAATTTAAAACTTTATGAGAAAAATTGTAACTCTGTTATTCTTTGAAGGATTTTCGCCAAACCTTCATTAACAGGTTTCCCTCATTTGTTTCTACTTTTATTAGAATTAACTTGACATCAGGATGGACCTCTACTATAAGGGAATGCATTGTACCCCCACGAGTGACAAGGGTTAGAACATCAAAGACTTGTGTCTTCCCTGTTCATGTAGATATAGAACTTGTACACCCAATGTAATTTCCCCACTGTGTGAGAAAGAAATGTAACAGCTATAACGCCTTTCTTGCCACGCAGAAATTTGAATTTCAAGGACTCCGGATATGAAATATGAAAATGCATCCAGGAGTTATGAATATAAAATTATTTCAGTGTGGGCACATAGAGGCGACAAAGGGTATTTCATGAATAAATTAGTTATCCGGATAATATTCTTAAGCTAAAAACATGTATACTATGAATATCAATATATTGTTAATTTTTGTAAATTTTTCCTTGATAATGACTAATAATTATTAGGATTAGGTAATAATAAGTATGTGAATTTATAAGTTAATCAGCTTCTCTTCAAGTGCAGTATTTTCATAAGCTCTATATAGCGGATAAAAGTTAACTTTTATTGTTTTCAC
>JZLH01S0608916.1:15696-40448 GCA_001188425.1 Eucidaris tribuloides | reverse complement strand
GGCGAGCTTGATTGTAGATAGAGGCCTCAAAAAGAAAAATAATCGATTATGTATAAAGTAGATAAGAGTAAACAAAAAGTAGAAAATAAAAAAGAGGGAAAGTGGAAACAAGTGCAAGAAGAACAGAAAAAAAAGGTGCGTGTGCGGGCGCGTATATAGGACTATGCGTGTGCCTGTACAGTGTATGTTGTGCAGAAACATTTAGAAATTGGAGATGTGTATTCTACACGAGTAATTGTGAGAATCTCATGTTTGTTAGAATGTGTGTCAAGTATAATCCACAGCCACAGTTTGCTGTTGGTAACAGGAGTGATGTAAAGAAAATTATGATTCCAGCTTTGTAAAACAAAAATTCATTCACAATCGCACACGAAACCGTTTTGTAATTCTCTGATTATTGAAGAGGTTTGGTCATAACTGAATATCATATCTGTACTGTAAATGGCACGACTGCCACAATACAATATATCGTAAAATACTCTGTAAATAAGTTTTGTCTCAAGACGAGTTATCGTCAAAATTAACAAGTATTGTGGACAGAATAGTCTATACGTACTTTTTGTGACCTTTTTTTCTACCACGGTAGCGTCAAACGCGAAATAGTTAATAGTCAATGCTTTATGTTGGTTGTGTAAAGCAGTCAAATAATTGTTGTCATAACTAGTGTAAATACGATACCCGCCAATGGTTGTACCTCTTGGTAATTGTTTACTTTTACTAACTTTTTTCACGTGGAGGTAATATTTCTTGCTCTGTGTAAAATTGGAACGTTCAAAAATATACTCAATTGTACGGAAAGATACAAGTAGACAAATGTGTAGCCAAAGCGCTTTATTGGTAACTATCTTAGTGGTGGCTGAATTAAATGTAAAATACTGTAGCATGATAAACGCGAAATATACTGTCAATTAATTTGCCTTTTAAGCCTTAATGTTGACAATAATAAGCAACACTCGGCAAGTCATTCACTCATTCTATGAAAGAAGTGAGCTTATTTTGCCAAGACTACAAATTGAACAAAAACCCTGAATTGAATATGCAGTTCTCCTTAAAAAGTGGCATATTAAGAGTTAAGTTATTTCGAGTGCAGACCTGATAAAAAAAGCAAAAAATATGATTTATTGTGCATTTTTTATAACTTCATGCAACTAATCGGTCAACAGTTTAGGAGCAAATAACTTACAGGACATGTACCCTCTAGCACATGTTGAATATAAAGTTAAAACCATGAAAACAAGACGATTAGACTAGTAACAGAATTATGAGCACGTAACCTTATAAACCACATATTGTGTGATTATATGCATCGGCGAAGTCTATTACCCATTAATTTTACAACAGGTTTATAGTTTGATATTTGCAAGTAAAATACGTTAGACAAATAAAAGAAAATGCATTGTTTGTGTGTATGATTGTATCTCTGTATGTATGTGTTTGAGTTTGTATGTGTGTATGCGTGGGTGTGAGTGTGTGTATGTCGTGAGTGTGTGTGTGTGTGTGTGTTTGTGTGTGTGTGTGTGTGTGTGTGTGCGTGTGTGTGTGTGTGTGTGTGTGTGTGTGTGTGTGTGTGTGTGTGTGTGTGTGTGTGTGTGTGTGTGTGTGTGTGTGTGTGTGTGTGTGTGTGTGTGTGTGTGTGTGTGTGTGTGTGTGTGTGTGTGTGTGTGTGTGTGTGTGTGTGTGTGTGTGTGTGTGTGTGTGTGTGTGTGTGTGCGTGTGCGTGTGTGCTTTCTGCCATTACTTGTTCTGATTAACGGTGGGGCCGGGAAACTGGCATTTTGAAGAAGACTATCTAGAACGCATTTCGAATACACCTGAAAAAAAAAATCACTTCTGGTAACAGCGATCTTGAAAGTGGATGCCTTTTAAAGTGTAACCTTTCCGAACAGATCTACAGAAAAAAATAAGGATATTGTCTGTTACGAAGACGAATTCACACACCTTTCATCAGTAAAGAGTGACAGTGAACTTTTCAACAAAAACGAGTTAACTATCTCGTCCTATCCTACTATATCTCGAAAACACTCTTAGAGGTTATACGTACACATGTCGTCAGCGTCCGTATGCAATTTTGTTCTGTCATTCGGAAACAAACTTTTCACGTTCTAGGAATACCCTGGTTTCCGGCTGTTGCAGGCCAAACTCATTATTTTTTTTTTCGAATATCTTGGGCCCCTTTTTTTAATTTCAGGGGATGAAGACCGAATGTATAAGACCATTTCCTTTTTTGTATGATAACTCTCATGCCAGTTCCTTTGCAGAGTAACTGAACTGCACTGTATTTTACACTCAACCAATATTGTTTGCTTAAAACGTGCAATTCTGATGTTCATTATGAAGGGATATCTGAAATAATAATAATGGAATTATTACTTGATCAAGATTATCGAAGCAAGGAAATTATTCCATAAAAAGAGTCACCCAAAAAATGCATTAAAACAGCACATGGCAAATGAGCTTGTGTCCAATTTCCTTTTTTTTTAATGACATTCTTATTTCTGGTGAGGTAAATCCCTGTGCTACGTTTTCTCTAAGTAAACTAGATTAAACTAACTGTTCACTATTCATGAAAAATATCTTGAAAGATAATATAGAAAATCAATTTTTTAACATGCATTCATAACATAAAATAGAGAATTTATATCGCAAATAATAGTTCCATTGGGGAAAATATGTTTATTTGTGGGTGTAAATAGAATTCGTAACATATATGGTTAGTCTTTGTTTATGTTCTATCTCAAAAAAGTCCTAACAAACTTTAATTAAAAAAGGACTTATTGTCACATATAACAGAATCAAATACACCAAAGTTTATTTTGAATGGCATGAGTATTTTGAGCGTAAAGTAACAGGCTAACAAAGAGGAGCTTCAATTAAACAAAAAATGTCAAACTTTGATATCTGAGCAACGTAGTAGTGTTCAAATGGACAAATAAACACCTCAGAATACAAAAGTTGGAAAAGTCATGCTGCCACTGGCAAGATATGCATGAATAAACAATTTCCACTTCGGTGGAGGACAAAATAGCATAGATCTACACGCAGTTAGTCTATGAGAGGAAATGGGCAGGTGAATCCGGTCAATGTGAGTGCTTGTACTTTTTCAATTTTTTTTAAAGCACTATAATCATCATTTTGAAATACAAGTTATTCAGGGTTTCATTGTTAGACTTATCAAAAACACATACAGCATGGAGGATTATGTGGCTCACATTTTTTTTTAAACTGTAGTCATTGTTAGCCTGTGGCTTTAAATGATCAGTGAACAAATATCATTGTATCTTTTTCTTAATTTGTAGAAAATGAAATGCTTGAAATACATGTGACCCGTCACCATGATACCCTGATAAAGTCACACAAGCCAAAGGTAAGAAAAGTGCCAAATATTGTAATTATAATTTAAAGTATCAAAGCGAATGTATACAAACAAAATAAAACGTTTACTGACCTTCACAAGTGGCAAAAGATTGAATACATATATTGTCACCCAAATTATGTTTCTCTATATGTTATGTTTTATAAGATGTGTGAGTTTATCAGGGTATCGTAGTGACAGATCACAGATGTTGTACAATGTTTAGAAACAAAATAAAGGGTGTCATTTTTTTGTATAACTCGATGGTAAATACTGTACTGCTAAATGGATTCATACATGGTCGTATCAGATTTAATATTGAAAAAAGTACCTTGACATTATGAATGAATTTGATTTATTTCACTTAATGGTAGACCCGTATATCTGTCAAGAAAGCCCGAAAATGCCACTTTCCATCTCAAATCGATATGTTACGGAAAAAAATCAAAACAATTCCGCATATGTTCTCCCTAGCATCAATCAGTGATGCAATCCATGATTGAAATGCACGTTGTCCATCCCTTATCATTCATTCGAAAACGTCTCATCCCTGATTAATTGGACTACCTCAGGCTTAAACGTTAAAGGCATCGTGTAACAATGTTTCATTTTCAAAAATCCGAGCTACATGATTCGTCATGCTACCAGTGCCTTTGATAAGGTCTAGAAATGAAGCCCTGAAAAGAATTGCAGTTCAAAACGATCATTAAATACTTTTAAAAAGTAAAAATCATTGAGCGATTATTCAGTATTTCTCCATATACTGCTGTGTTGCCGAATTTTCATTCGCTGAATATAATTCATGTACCGATTTTTATCTGTGCATATTTTACGAGTGACAGCAAAACTGTCTTAACGTTTGTCTTCTAGGGTGTTGACTTGTCCATTCAATCACTGTCAGATATGTCAGTTAGTAAAGTTTGACATTTTTTTTAATGGAGCTTCCTCAATAGTGTCTTTAACCGATGTTTGAGAACTCTGTATCAAATACGGATATTACCGTCCGTAATATACGTCGACACCCGGGGCAAACGACAACCGCGAGCTGGGAAGAGGCGTCGTTGGCCTCGGAGCGGTTTAACCTGAATTCAATAAAAAAAGCTCTGTACCAATTAATTTCATGTATTGTATATACTGTGTGCCGTGAGACCCTTAACATCGCCTTTGGCCTTCGGACAATCCCTGCCGTGTCTTAAAGACAAGTAGTGTAATAAACGGACTGGAAGGTGAAAAATATGCTTGGGTCAACAAGGTGTGGATAGGAGGACAAAGTTCGATAAGTTCAACAAAATGATTCTTCTTCCCCATCCGATTCTAATCTGTCAGATACACTCTGCAACTTGGACACTTATACAAGTTTATACCATAAATTAATTGAGGTACATTTATATATATCAATATGACCAGACATTATTCCACTTCCAGTATGACATGAAGTTAACATAGGAGCAGTCATGCATGGCTAATTACATGCATTAAACAATAGCAAGCTCTGTATAAGCCCGAATTAATGGTCATGAATCCCTAAATTATATCTGGGATTCCTGTGTATTATATAAATTTACACTTTCTGTTGTTTAACGTAGTATAGCTGGTCATTTCAGTATGATTGCGTCGCAAATTAACACAAGACTTCTGTTTCCAATGTGTCATTATTTATCTTGGTCTTATTATTTGTCTTCGTCTTGTATCGTCTTGTTCTTGTCGTCTTCTTTCCGTCCTATCTATCCTTCTTCTTCTTCCCGCTCTCCTTCTTTTACTTCTCCTTCATCTTTTGCTTCTTCATCATCTTCTTCCTCCTACTCTTCTTCTTCATCATCTCCTACTTTTATACATCTATTGCTGCTGCTAGTACCACTACTATTTCTACTAGTACTACTAGCAATCCAAATACTACTTTTACCTCTATTACTACAGTGGCGACCGAAAGTATCGTCACGTTCCAAACGCGTGCAAACGCGATCCCAGAAACGAATTTCGTTTCAATAAACGCAAGGCACGCATTCGCTATGGTGGATTTGAACATTTGAACATCGTTTTAAGGAACGCGTTTCTGTGAACGCGTTTGGAACATGACGGTACTTTCGATCCCCACTGTACTCTCTCAGTATTTTTTGTTTCCTTTCGTGCCCTGCCTGTCCAATTTGTTTCCGCCATTGTATTTTTTGTATACTTACCCCTCCTCATCATCTTTATAATTTACATGAATTCAATCCTTCCCTTTGTAGTTATGCTCTCCTTTTGAAATCTGCGCTTGTTTGGTGTGCTTTAGGCACATCATTCACACTTATCAACTTCTCATACCAGCTGAAATCGACACGAGAAGACCGGTTTCCTACCAGTATCAATCAACTAATTAACAATTCTACAACCTTTTTCTATGACGCTATTTTTTCAAGTGTTTCTATTTTCATCTCATTTACTTTCAGGCGTGACCTTACTGTATACGAATATTGTCTGATTAAAGTCGAAAAGAATGGTACTTCCAAAGACGAAAAGGCGAGACGAACACGATAATGAAACAAGACTGACTGTCCAAATTCTTCCGTCAATTTAGATTAGGGTTTTATCGTACTCCTATGATTGTAACGGAATGCTACCTGACTGGAATACGTCAATGTTTTCGATTAAACGAGGCCTAGAATATCTCTGTATGAAAAACGAAAACGAAAACGGGGGCAAGATGCGCGTCAGTTGTTTGCCCTGATTTGCGTATGTAGTTCGTCTCTCTGGCATGTTGTCAAGATCTATTTCTCTTTCTCAATCTGTTAATGGAAAATGTTGTCGAGTACTTAACCTGTGCTACATTTTACTGAGGAGAAAATAGCATTCAATCTGCAATGAATAGATCGTGAACAACGTAAGGATGTTACTCGGCATTTGGCTTTTTATCACAAATACCAGTCGGCATCCAGTCGGTATTTATTAACATGATAATTGAAATGAGAACACACTATTTTTGTCTTCGGCTTTCTTTAGTCACAAAGTAGATCAACCTTGACACGAAGAAAATTATTAAAGAAGAGCGGAAACCATCACAATGAAGAAAAAATACAAGAAATTTCATACGAATTTAAAAACATGCTGTAGTCATTGATGTTGTGAGGGTAAAGTTAATTTGAAATTAAAAACAAAACTATTTGGGACACTAGCTTAAAGGGTAGTGGCATAAGTTCAGTTTAAAAAGCATCAAGAGCTAAATGAGCTGACATATGAACAAATGTATACACTGGCTAGAGGGTTCCATTATTTATACTCCGACAACAATTTAATACACTAACCCTACCCTCAACCATAACTCTAACTCAACATCTGACCCTAACCCTGTAATGACCTGATAACTGAAAGACAATCCTAAATGTAAGTCGTTGTCTTCTGAGATATTATCATCGGATCAACTCTCACCGGAACAAATTTCTGGTAACGGGCTAGAGTGTGTGTTCAAGTTGAAGCTGGAGTGATTATTTAAATTCGCATTCATTCAACCGCGTTGATTAAAGTATGACCATGACTGATCCCAAAGGAAGCTACACAAAGAATTAATTGTCACAACATGTTTTATATATAAGGTACTATAGGAAGAAGAGGAGATGTTTCACTGTAAATTTTTCTAAGGAGAAACCTTAAACCATATACTTGATCTTGGTGTCATCGTTATCTAAATTGATGAGTCTTTCCAATCGTACCATTCACTGAAACATTGTGATCAGATGACTTCTGATTGCTGAGTTCCGGATATTAAAAAGAATGTGAAAATGTGACAACAAATATAACAGTAACCTCAATGTATGTTGATAACAAAGCTAAACGTCTTCCTTTCCATCCGGCTCCACGGGCAAGTTTTACAAATGTAAAGTCTAAAAGTAATGCTAGTTGTTGTGTATAGTGAAATTATATACGTGTTGTGTATAGTGAATCTTCACTTAATTACCAAAAAAACTGATATACTTATGTTAGACACTTTCTGCAATGTATATTTGTATGTTTACAGACATCCTTGATATGAGTTTACAAGATATTCCGTAATTTCTGAAATCCTGACAACATTTGAATAAAACTTACATGTATAGGACTAGGAAGGCTGTCCTTTTATCTACAACCCATGTGTACAATGAAATTCTTAGCCACGAATGCTGAAAATAAAATCCTAATGACATTTCATTCAAAAAGTGCACAATTGGGAAGTGCTCAAAAATAACTTACACATGAAGAGGTAAATGAATTTCCAATGAAAAGGTTGTATAGCCAATGACAAAGTCTGAAATTCATCTGACCGAGCGTCTTTAGATATATAAAATCTATCAAATGATAAAGAAGAACATTATACGACTTCTTCCTATACATGAAGACAACGTTCTTAATGTGCTGATCGCTCAAGTTAATGAGCTTTTTACAATCCAAAGCTCGCTGGCTTATTTTAAAATCCGGAATACTAATAATCCTAATATGTCTCTCTAATTGCATACCGCACACGAACCAAACGTAATATACAATTAAAACAAGTATATACTTTTGAATTTCGACGAAGCAATTCTGCAACTTGTCACCGATTTCGAGTACCGTTGTCACCCTCAGAATCCGTTCAATAAATAATAATGTGTTCCAGTGTCCAGTTCACGACCCCTTTTAAGCTCTCAAGAGAACGCCCTTTTAAAAGACACGAACAAGACTAACAATGTGTCAAGAGCTTTTTAAAAGGGGGTAAAATCAATTCCACAAGCTATTGAGGCTAAAGAGCAAGGTGTGTGTTACTTTTACGCGAAGGACTTGCCGTAGGTAATAATATATAAGGATACGCCCAAATGGTTGGGGTAGACTTATAACTTTGTGCTTTAGGTGCTCGACTCGGACACAATGACACAACTAAGACACTTGACATTTGTCACTGATGTTAAACGCTATCAATCTTGATAACAATTGTCGATGATTCACGGAAACTGCCAAAATAACCAGCACTAATGAAACCATTACTGTACAGTCTTGTTGTCTATCAAGCCAGATCGACCAATGTTTATAGTGATACACAGCAGTGACTTTAAAAAAAAATGGAAAACAGCGAACGTAACAGCTGCGTATCACATGCTACTATGTCAGCTGTAGGCGTATGCAGGATTATCCAAAGGGAGGTGTTCATCCGCGGCCAAAACCTAGGTCCAATTTTTTCCCGGTCAACCCAGCCGCCGAAAAGTAGCTCAGTGGGAATGGGGGGTTGTATTGAAGAAAACATTTTTTTTTCAATTCATATCCCCGGTCAAATTTTTTTCCCGGTCAGCCCACCCGCCAAAATTCGCACAGTGAAGGAGGAGGGGGGGGGGGATTGGGGGGTGACAGGGAAAATATTCCAACAAATTGTTCATGCTAAAATCAATTCATACGGCGAACGTTTCCATGGTTAAAGAGAAGTGTTTGTGATATAAATGGGTATTTCGTCAAAAAAGGGGTATTGATAGGTATACCACAAAACATGCAAATACCCCCTTTTTCGAAAAAGGGGTGTTTGACACTTAAAACACCCCCTTTTGCCAAAGGGCGGTGTTTGAACACCCGAAGCACCCCTCCCCGTGCGTACGCCTATGATGTCAGCATTGATCGAAAACAAAATGCCCCAATATCGTCGATTTATCTTTACTACGCCCACAGTGTTTCGATGTGTAATGTTGGTATACGCAGTCATCAGAATTGTGAATTGCATAACAAAAATCTATAATATCAGGGCTAAAAACAATTATTATTTAGCATTTTGAACTAAATCTGTTGACTTATTTGCCAATTTCTATGCTAAAACAGGGACAAGCTACGATTCATTTGTTTGCATTGTCTCCGTGCCTTGCATGCAACAATTGTTTTCCCCGTCACACACTCCCCCCGCTAAAAAAAGTATATCTTTGTTATTCCAAACAAGAAACAAAATGTACAATTTTGATGCAAATGGATGCAAACGCACCACTTCATGAAAAATGGAAATTCTAGTAATTGCATACACGTCCTCTTAAAATAAAGTGCTAAAGTTGAGCACACTTCCGTATTATGTTTATAACATTGTACCGTAATAATATTGATAATAACGATAATAATAATAATAATAATAATAATAATAATAATAATAATAATAATAATAATAATAATAATAATAATAATAATAATAATAATAATAATAATTTCATTATATTGTTCTCTGCATGATACAAATCAAACAAAAAGACCAAGTAATTACAAATCATATATAGCATGAATAAATGCGTAATATAAAAGATAACATTTGAAAGAAGAAATGACATATAATAACGGTAATGTACCATGCAGGAGGGTTACCAAAATAAACAGAATTTATGCTTAAACATTGGTAACCCTCGATACAAAAAATGATAATAATAATGATAAATAAATAAATAAATAAATAAATAAATAAATAAATAAATGAATAATAATAAAAGATAGAAAGAATGAAAATAAGCTTAATATTACTACTACAACTAATGTTGATCAAGTGTTACATAGCGAGGTTTATTACAGTAGTGAAGAGCTTTACAAACAAGAAGGTTAATAATCACAAAGCCATAAGAATATTACTGGGGAAAGAAATATTATAGTAGAGTAACGATAACTATTCGAAGGATCCTGACCAAAACCAGAAAGTACTGGTAAGAAATATACCAAGGCTACCGCAATGAGCTCATAAAATCAGCCTCGAAGCAGGAGCTTAGATTTGATGCAATAACCCAATTCAAATAACTAAATTGTACGCATTCACTCATTTAAATATTTTAGAACGCTTTATCCTTAAAACTACAATAATCAACTGCTTGAGTAACATCACGAATAGGACACAAGTTAACAATGACCACAGTCACAGCTTCATAATCCTCCATGCTCTAAGTGTCTTATAAATGAAGCCCTGAAAAATTGTACTTCAAAGTGATCATTTAGTGCTTTAAATGAGTGAAAATCTACAGCATCCAGTGTGACCTTCTCCTGACTTTGTCTCTTTCCTCCCATAGACTACTGTGTTATAGTTCTGACTAATTTATACACGGGAGAAGCAGTAATTGTTTATTCACGCATACCATGCAAGTGGCAGCATAACTTTCCAAGCTTTTGGATGCTAGGTTGTTTATTTGTCCATTTAAGCACTATTATGTAGCTTAGATATCAAAGTTTGACAATTTTTGTTTTAAATTGAAGTTCCACAATGTTCGCTTGTGTCTTTAAATGTGGTCATGAGTTATAACTTTGCCAGAAAATGTCAACAGCTGTGCGGCATGTCAAGGCAAAAGAGTCAAAATCTCGTCATAAAGACTTGATTGCGTAGATGCAATACCACTCCCTCCATTGAAATGAGTTCAAGTGTACAACGGGTTAGTCTGAGTCATATACTGCTCTTTAATTTACCCCATCCCGAGCGAAGCAAGCTGCGAGCGTATACGTAGTGTCCAGACTCACACCTAGTTTAAGTCCCTGAACTGCCTTAGGATTAAGGCAAAAAGAAAACAGTCTAAAACTTAGACTAACAACACGTCTATACTTCAAATCTCGCGTAATATAGGACAATAATCTCTACAGCGCTTGGGTCAAGACTAGCGTTGTTGTGTCACATGCCAACCAAGGCCATGTGGAATCGTCTGCTAATCCTCGATCCCTGAATGTTATGACATTTGATGTCTGATCAACGCCGTGGGATTATTTGTTCATGTACACACTATACCCCCAAGGTCAGTTAATTTGGACACTCGCCGAATCCCAACTGAACTTGGATGATGCGTAGGCCCTTAACTCAGGGTCGACGCCACAGGGTGGAGGGGGAGAGAGAGAGCAGGGGCCGCTGTTCCAGTTTGGTTTCCAAAATAAGGCCAAATACGGAGGTTCCAGTAAATTGTTGACAATTTCACCCCTTAATGATTTTCAGACATAGACGTCCAGAGGTATCCATGCATCGAATTATACCATAAATCAGTGTCTATAAAATGCTGGTAACTTTTTAGTTCTTGCTTAGATTTGCAGCATACTGTGTCCAGAAAAACCCGATGACTTTTGCTTGTCTCAAAATCATCCCACGTTTTCGCCCCCTTGCGATTTCACTCTGGCGCCGCCCCTGTGCGAACTATGGCTTAGTTATTATGCACACTGGGTGAAATGAACTGGAAAGTTTGGTTTCTTCATCCTGTTGTAGTGTTTTGTTGGTTATGAAGATGATGATAATTGCAGTATTGCGAATCAATTTCCTAATTACTGAATAATTATTCCTCGCAAACAGATTTCTTCTCTGTTGATCTAAATGGCAATTACAGAGGATTAATTTTTGGGGGTGGGGACTCGGATGAAGGGGCTTAAGCATCCAATTGGAGAGGGAAGTTAATAACTCTTACCCAGATAAAAAAAAATGGAGATTCCAAATAATATATTCAGTTTATATTAGATAATATGTGTATATATAACTCCACGGAGAGCTCAACTATATGGGATTTTAATATCTACTATTAGATTTCTAACCGAGCAACGCCATGACGCATCGAGTAAATTCAATAACGAGTGTGACCACTCTCTACAAAACACCATAAGTTTGACAAACGATTCAGATTTTTATTTTTTCTTCACATGTAGGGGGAGGGGAATTTCCCCATCAATGAAAATATTAGGAGCGGAAAACGAATCGCCCGTCGTCAATCATTTTGACAATTTGAAAAATACAAAAACGTACTGCAAAAATAAAAAAAGTGCAATTTACTACAAAACCATTAAACTCAATAAGAATACCAATAAATATAGAAATTGTTTAGTCCCATGCAAAATTTAGATACAATTTTGCACGATAGGCGGGTAGACAATTTTGCCATAAAATTTTACTCCCTCCCCCCCCCCATCCGAAAAAATGGATCGATGCCGCTATTCATAGAGTCTTAAAGTTAGTGACTTTCACCTGTAAAATAATGTATCATCTAGAATGGACAAGCAAAGAAACATAATATTTAAGACTGCGCTGAAATGTTGAACTGTCACACAGGCCTTTATCAGGAAATGGGAGAAAAATATTGCTCGTTCATGGAAAACAGGATGCCGTATGGACTGTGGAGTAGAATGCATGGTTGACGTATCCTTTCCCAAAATAGACAGTTGATTTGACAATCCTGTTACAGTTACTATCAATAAAAAGCTAACTCTTTAGTCGCTGCGGTCGACCACTGATGCCACTGCTGTCTTGACGGTCACGTGAACAAGGAATAGTGCAAATTCAATTGTACGAGAACAGTGTATTTCGTGTTCTTTCATCTATTTACAGTCATTTCCCCCAACCCTAAAAATACATTATTTTCTGTCGAGTACAGGGTCACTCATGCATGAATGAACACGTTAACAATCCATTGTTTATCGAGGGATCTGAAAATAATCCAACAGCCTGGGTATTTATTATGTAATGCACAGTGAGTTAATAAACGAACATTTCATGGATATTTCATGCATGTTTCTCCTAAGTGAAGATCAAAGTCTTCGAAATTTACAAGCCTGCAGAAACATGGTCGATTAATTTTATGAAAAATCATACTTCTGAATCCCTTTTTTGACAGATGATATATACTTATATGTCCATTTCGAAAATCCCAGAATCCAGAATCAGTTGTTGTTGTTTTTGTTTTTTACCTTAATTGAAAATTCACGCATTTATGCAAAGAAAAATTGTTGCAACTTGTTGTTAAATTTCTAGCCAGAGGTCACGAATACCTTATACAAGTTTGCAGTAGTCCCCTTTTCCGGGACACCAGAAAGAGATTAAATATGTTTTGATTTTTTTTTTCACGAGATATCACTCCTTTTATACGAGTTGTCATCAAACATTGATCCAGGCTGGATCTTTGTTGCTTATTAAGATTCAATGATTCAATAAAAACAACGATTTTTTTTTTCAAGTTCTAATTTTTGCGGTATAATTAAAAAAAAAAGAAAGGACGAGGAAGTCTAGAGAAGCAGGGTGTGAACTGCCAGGAAGTAGTCACGAACAGCGTTACAGGGAATTGTTAATTAAAAACATAGTACATTTTTTTCTTAGAGTATTACGAATAGTTTCGTGCACGGTCGGTTACATCCGCCGCCTGTAGCCGTCTTCGCCAATAGCTGCTACAGATGCAGGGTGTTAAATGAATTATAGCTGCCTGCGTTTTTTTATAGGCTACTTTAAGCGCCCAATCCTTCAGTCCTTGCTGTGATATCTGTTGAAATGCAGGGAATGATTGTGTTTCCACAGTCTGCCCACAAAGTTGCCAATATGTCTACAAGTGAATACATTTTAACTTCCTCCATTATTTTCGTCATTTGACTGCCGCATTTTACGAAATCAATACGAAATATCGACATCAATTCAGGGCAAATCAGAATTACTGTCTAACTGATATCACGGGTGGCTCTCATGTTTGCATTTTGTATCACCATGGTAACCAAGAATTCAATTGTGGTGACTCTGTGTATGTGTGTACTGTGATTACAGATAATAAGAAATATATTTCGGAGACAAAAAGCTTGATTTTTGTCATTATGGAGTGTGATTGCCAAAATGATATTCAGATCATTTAAATGTCAAATCATTGTCTGGCACTAATTGTACAAAAAAGTAGAAATGATTTGCCGTTGAATTTCCATATCAAATACCATAATTAAGCAGTATCCTACGGTATATACAGTTATATCAGTATGTCCTGTTTTAAGAACTACTTCCAATCCTGAATTTTTACTTAATTAAAGGCTAAAGCTACTGTCGCACTGCGCCTTCTAACGATTCCGTCTGCCTCCATCGAAAATATTTACCTCAGACGGTGTCAGACGGTGGCAAATGGAGTACAATAGAATAGAAGAGAACGGAAAAAACACCGTCTGTCAGCGTCTAGATACGTTTGTAATCTAGTTAAAAAATGAATGAAAAAGTTCAATAAACGTTTAATAAACGTACGCGTTCGTTTTTCAGACGGAATCGTTAGCCGGCACAATGTGACTGGCGCTACATGTACTGTCACACTGCGCCGTCTAAAGATTCCGTCTGAAAAAACGAACGCGTACGTTTATCATACGTTTATTGGACTTTTTAATTCGTTTTTCAACTGGATTACAAACGTATCTAGACGTTGACAGACGGTGCTTGTCCGTTCTGTTCCATTCTATTGTATTCCTTTTCCCACCGTCTGACACCGTCTGAGGTAAATATTTTAGACGGAGGCAGACGGAATCGTTAGACGGCGCAGTGTTACAGTAGCTTTAGCCTTTACACACTATTATGCCATCACTCCTTTTTTTTCTTTCATGTTAGCTGGGATACATCGCCCTCACAATTCAATATGTACAGCACGTTTGTTACAATCATTATGTATCATAATGACATACGACATTACAATATCTAATACATTATAATTTCGGTATCCAATGTATACATTGCTCCCAGGCCTCGTGTATCATTTTACATTCGACATTACAATGTGTAATACATCATAATTTCGCTTTCCAATGTACATTACTTTTCCCATGATTTTATTGATGACATCGGTGGTTATTTCGCATTCATTGCATCACTCGTTTTTTTATTTATTTATTCTTGTTTTGCCCGCTCAAAACCTCTGAAATATTCCATTTCAGTGCAAGAAATCCCTCGTCTCCTGCACTATTGCATTGTGTCACTCCGATAAGGTTCGGGAAGCTACATTCTCATCCATTATTTATGAAAACGGAGAAATTTTTCAAATGTCTCTTTCCTGCTTTTATTAGTCCCAATTTAGCTGGTTCAAGACGTTCGCGTGAATCTCCGGGCCATGTATTTACGTCGGGGAATCTGCATTATATTCAACACTACACGCGGTAGGCTTGTCGCCTTTGGCCAATGGAATAGACAATAAATTGGGTGAAATCGGCGATAAACAACAATTTGGACAGCTGTTTACATCGAAATCGACAAACAAATCACGTACTTTAATCGTGGCAACGACAGCTTAACAAGTAATGAACTTAGATTGGGAATTAGTACATGTAGTAGGAACTGACTGAAAGGATGAAATGCATGAAATGCATTGTGGTTTTCTCATGCTAGCTTTATATAGATACAGTGTGTCTCAAAAAAAGTGCAAGTGAAAACCGCCCTCTTTGGCAACTAGAAAATACTCTTGTGACATATTGCTTACATCAACGTCAAGAGTCATAGCTTTCAAATACCGTTAGTTTTGTTTAATTTGCTTGTCTTAACCCTGAGATATATGTTAATTTAAACAAGAAAGGGTAAAATTGCAATTGTGCCACTTTTACTACAGTCCCTTGTAAAAGTGATACAATTGTGATTCCTCCCTTTTGTTGTTTACAACATATCTCGAGATTAAAACAAGCAAATTGAATGGAACAAATGGCATTTGAAAGCTTAATAATAATAATAATAATAATATCGCGTTCTTGTATAGCGCATAACACGTAGCTTATCGCACGTCCCTATGCGCTGTGTATTATTACCCCATGGACATTATAGGTACATTTAAGCTAAGTAGCTGTTACGCGCTTGAAGCTATACATGACCCGACCAGGGTACCCATTTATACACCTGGGTGGAGAGCAGCAAAGCAGATTAAAAATGTCTTGCTGAAGGACATTAATGCCGGGCGGGCGTCGGACTCGAACTCGAGACCTCTAGATTATCAGGCATGTGCCTTACCAATCTCGTCACAGCACCTCAATCTCAAAAAATGCTTAGACTGTGTCCTTGACGTTGATGTAAAAATCATGTCATCAGAGTATTTTCTATTTGCCGAAGAGGGCGCTTTTTACTTGCAGAAGTTTTTGAGACATGCTGCAGCACGTCTCAAAAAATTGTTCAAGTAAAAAGTGTCCTCTTTGACAGTTAGAAAATACTGCTGTGAGACATGTTGACGTCAACATCAAGGGCAATGTCTTAGCTTTAAAATGCTGTTTGTTTTGTTCAATTTGCTTGTTTTGATCTCGAAATATCTTGTAAAATACAAAACGGTGGAATCACAATTATTGTGTCACGTTCACGGGAAGAGGGCCTGATGCTATTGTTGACTGTAGTAAAAGTGGCACATTTGTGATTTTACCTTTCGTGTTAACCTGAACATATTTCAGGATTAAAACAAGCAACTGAACAGAACAAACGGCATTTGAAGCTTAGACTATGCCCTTGATGGTGATGTAAGCATGACGTCACAAAAATGTTTTTATCATTACCAAAGACGGCGCTTTTGACTTGCACAATTATTTTTGAGACACACTGGAGATCATCTTTATTAATCAACAAGCAACATATATAGTTACAAATGACAAACATAAAGATGTATGATTGATCCCTTCCCAGGAACATGACAAAAATTGAAAAAAATAGTAAAATATCACAAATGCTGCCATTGGCAAGGTAAAAGAAAAGAATATAACAGAAATAGGTAGATATTTAGACAATTACGTTAGAAACTGCCAATGAGAAAGAAAAAGCAATTTTGTGTGAAATATATTGATTGTCACTTGCCAACGAACTGCAAAATCATTGTCGTTTGCTCAGATATACCGATAAATAAAGAAATTCATCTGCTTAGACTGATTTTTTTTACCATGATAGAACGATGATTAGGATGTTGTATTAACGTACCTAGTGTATTACGGCTTGGAGGGATACGGTCTCTGATTGTCTAGCGAGACTTTTCCAGTTCCAATACCTGCATGGCGCGGCGTTTCTGTCCTTAGGTTATGACACTTCGTTGGAATTACTTCTATTCAACCGGGAGTATGAACGTATCGGAAATGAAAGAAATTACCTTTGAGGTATACTTGATGACCTAATTGGCAACCGCGCGTTATTTTTTTTTCTTTTTAATACTACACGCGGGATATACACTCCCAACACAACTTTATAACTTGGTTGAACATTATTCTACCCTAATGCTATTTGAAAAGATAGTGCTCTGTCCTAACTCACAGGTGAAGAAAAACAGTACACACTAAGAAATAAGGTGCGTACGAGGTGCAACTTGCGGGGAAAGGTGCAGAGTCATTTTCACCACGGTATTCGAGTAAATTTGCACCTCTTGCGGCTATGCGCTCGCCCTACTGCATGGGCGGGTGCAAGTTTGCACCTGTTAGGTGTATCATTTGCACCCATAGGTGCAAGGATGCAAGGAAAAATAATGCAACTTTAACACAATGTTAGCAGGTGCAAATACATGTAACCACCTTCATGGCCGGTGTAATGGCCTAATGGATAGAGCGTCCGCCTCACGTTCAGAAGGTCGCGGGTTCGAGTTCAGGCCGGATCCGCTCGGCATTCTCAAACAGAGAAGGGTAATAATAACATTGATGTGTGCAGGGCCCGGTGGTAGAGCAGTCTATTTGACTGAAGTGACTAGCCTGGGTAAATAAGACGATTATTATTATTTGAGTTTTTATGGTACAATCCTGCACCTTTCAAAAATGTGCAAGGTTGCACCTTTCAAGGTGCCCCCAGTGTGACATTGGTCTGCACCTTTAAAGGTGCAAAGTTGAACCTATTTTTCTTAGTATGCACGCTCCTGGGCCAACCGGTTATAACCCGATGGACCGAGAGTCCGATAGACCAAGGGTCCGATAGAATGAGGGTACGATAGACCAATAGACCGATTATCTGTCTGATAGACCGAGAGATCCTTTAGAATGAGGGTCCGATAGACCGAGAGTCCGATAGACCGAGAGTCCGATAGGCCAAGAGTGAGATAGACCGATTATCGAATATGTCCAATAAACCGATTATCGAACGAAAAGTGTCTGATAGACCGATTAGCAAAAAGGTCCCCTGGGTGGAAGAAAATAAATATCATTCGAAAATAAACAAAAGGCCAATAGACAATTGATCTATCGGAATCGGTCTACCTTTATTGGACCTTCGGTCTATCGGACCCTCGGTCTATAGGGATTCCACCGGGACAACAACCTCCCCCCCCACCCCAAAAAGGGGGTTAAATACATGTAATACATGTAAGTTGGTTCTGTTGAAGCTGATATTTGAGACATTTTGGAGACTTATATTCCAGAAACCTGGACTCTATAGCTTCTAATCTGGTGACACCCCCCCCAAAAAAAAATGTATCCTTCCATACAACTAAAGGAGTAATCTTACACCCTTCTTGCAGTATACATGTTATATATTTCGCAATTCACAATTCAATAGAATTATATAAATTTACGGTAAAACCAAACGTTTATACAGTTGACAAGATACTGGATTCAAAATGCAGTAAAACCAAGTTTCAACTGTGCAAAATGTAACCTTTGACCGGTGTTTGTGAAAACATGGGGTTTAAAATCACTTGTACTTTGTATATCCCATTCAGAAACATGCGCAGATTGGGTCACTATCGTAAGAGTTCACATCTTTTGTAGACGAAACGTTGGAGCTCAGACAACATTGCTTACGTTGTATTAACCCCAATAAGAATATCGAAACAAATTCTGTAACAAAAAATCTGAAAATATGGGAAGAATACAGCCTTTTAGAAAATGTAAAGAGTTATACAGGCTACGGACACATTCCAAATTATACAGAAGAACAAAATACATACAACTGACAAAATCAGACAACCACAAATCATACGTACTGAACCTAAAGGAGCAAGACGTCACTCAGATATTTATCACCGATATTTGATATGGGCTCGGTGCAGAGTTCTCACCATGGCCTGTCATGCGTCCGATTTTGAGAATGCCAAGTAAGTCTAATCCTTGTAATCGTTTCCCTGTGAAAGATAAGAAATATGTAATACACAAAATAATTCTATCAAGAAATACCATTTTACCAAAATGAGTTTATGTCATAACAGATATTAAAGAGAAAAAAATATATTTGTTTTGCTAATGTGGCACGGAAATTGTCAATGATTACAACAATAATCACCAACATTTTTCGGATTTCTTTAAATTATGTGTGCGCGCGGGCAAAGGGTGTGATTTTAAGTGTGTCAGGTATTGGTATATGTGTGTTTTTTCGTTTAATTCAATCCATTACAACTTTTATTTATCCCAGAATATTGACAACAAATTTGGAAAACTAACATGTTTCATTTTACTTGGAAATACATTGACAAAATGCCACAACATATAACTACACTCTGAGAAAAAAGCAGGTCCGCAAAAGGTTCTAGTTGGTCACAATAGCAACATCGATTTTGATGTTCAGCACAATTTTACATAAGAACGGATTCGATGAGCACATTCTATCCGAAACGTTGTTGACAGGAACATTTTCTTGGTCCAAAATGTTTTCATTAGTCTCCAAAATGGTTCTGCTATTGTAAAATAATGGTGCTGAAACAACCCCCCCCCCTTTTTTTTTTGGGGGGGGGGTATATTGTAGCGCTGATTATGCACATACATTCGACATAATGCACAAGGTTGAATTGTGATAAGTTTCAAAATATTTGCTTTTAAGTTTCAAAAATTTGCATTGCCTTTGGGAATTGTCTACAACTCAAGACTCAAAATTCCATCAGCACAGTGCTTAAAGTGAAACTAGAACTCAAGATTGATACTTGTATGTCATGCTTAAGTCAGCTTAAATGTGTCAATATTATTTAGGGTAAAACGAGACTTCCTGAAACTTTTTCGTTCTATGAGTAAACACGTATTATGTGATGAATCTCTAGCCTAATTGAAGCCATCGTTTGATAATATTCCCAGTTTTTAGAAAATCTGACCTACATTACCTTCCATGCTTAAGGTCTAAACTGAAGCCCTTAAAAATGAAGTTCAAAACGATCATTGGGCGAATGTACCACCATTTTAGTCAACCCAGTGTGTTGTACATTTTTCGCCCCACGACATTGGCTCATGTACCGATATTTTATCAGTGCATATTTTGCTAGTGACAGTTAGGGTGTTCATTTGTCCATTCAAAACACTATACCATGCCGGTCAGATATCAACGTTTGGCATTTCTTGTTCTAAATAGGGCTTCCACAAAGTTAAGCAGTGTCTTTAATTATTCGCATTTACTGATTGGTGGTGGCTAAACTGAGCTCCGAAACGCATTACAGCACAATAGAACCATTGCATAATATCATGAAATGGTTCTATTGTGCTGTAATTTATAAACATCGTTCAAGCTGCATGGCCCATTTGTATATGTCACTGGTGCTGTCGATAAAAAATATACAAATTTTACGTGATATCAATAACTCTTTTAAGTAAATTTGATATCATATGCTTTTTTGGCATCGCTTTATTCTATAGGACTCGGCAACACCATATAAATTCAGACTGTGGTTTTGTTTCGTTTCGTTTACTTTATTTCAGCACGGCAACATGTTTCAGCCAAAGGCTGTTTTACAACATGTCCGTGCCATATCAGTGGTACATTACTTGATCTGGCACTGCATTTCTCACACACACAAAAAATCCAGCATGAATTTATCGATCAAACTTGAGCCTCATATTCACATATTTGCCCGGCTGCTAAAAATATCCTGGCCACATGGCCTATCTTTAATTATACGGAAAATTACCGATATCGGGGTCTAACGTACGGGAAATAACTCGGCTCGTAAATGGTTAAGACGTACTGTAATCCATCACAATCAGCAATCAATCAATTAAGGTCAATCAGGCAATGCGAACGAATTAATGTCATCATTCTTCTATACTACGTCAGGTCTCCTATACTACGACAGGTCTCTTTTCGTTTTATTAACGGGGTATATTTGCAATTACTGCATAATATATGGTGAATGTTCTCGGAGTGATATTATTGTGGTAATTAGATTCTTTTGGGCAATAATTATCATATTACGAGTAACTGATTCAGCAATCGGTGATCTATAATTGTTATTTGGATCAGCTAAAAGGGTATCAGTCAACTGAGAAATCCAACGGAAGGAAATATCTAGTAGCAACTGTTATCGTTTCGTTTTTTATTTTGGTTTTGGTAGTAGTAGTAGAAGTCATAGTAGTAGTAGTAGTCGTAGTAGTAATAGTAGTATTAATATAGAAGTCATAGTAGTAGTAGTAGTCGTAGTAGTAATAGTAGTATTAATAGTAGTAGTAGTAGCCGTAGTAGTAGTACTTGTAGCAGTAGTAGTAGTAGTAGTAGTCGTAGTAGTAGTAGTAGTAGTAGTAGTAGTCGTCGTCGTAGCAGTAGTAATAGTAGTAGTAGTAGTATACTGTAGTAGTAGTAGTAGTAGTCGTAGTAGTAGTAGCAGACGTAGCAGTAGTAGTAGTCGTCGTAGTAGTAGTAGTAGTAGTAGTCGTAGTAGTAGTCGTAGTAGTAGTAGTATAAAAGTAGTTGTAGTAGTAGCAGTAATAGCAGAAGTAGAAGTAGTAGTAGCAGTAATAGCAGAAGTAGAAGTAGTAGTAGCAGTAGTAGTAGTAGTAGTAGTAGTAGTAGTAGTAGAAGTAGTAGTAGTAGTAGTAGTAGTAGTAGTAGTAGTGGTGGTAATAGTAGTAGTAGTAGTAGTAGTAGTAGTAGTAGTAGTAGTAGTAGTAGTAGTAGTAGTAGTAGTAGAAGTAGTAGTCAAATACCAGTAGAAGCAGTAGCAGTTGTAGTAGTAGTCGTTGTTTTTGTTGTTGTTTATATAGCTGCAGTAAGAGGATAAACTGAACAGTGGTAGTAGTGGAAGCATTAGTAGTTGTAGCAGAAGTAATTATAGAGCAATTGACATAGTAGTAGCAGCAGCAGTAAACAGTGATGCTTTGCGAACTTTGCATGATAACACTGATCTGGCCTTATTATTTCGCTAACACGGTTTTGGTTATAAGACAAAATCATCCGCATTCTCACTGGCAAGTCAGATCTCATAAAATTTCAGGCATAGTTGGTAATGAATCTTCTTAGTTCTGGATTTCAACCAGCCTCGGGGATGCTTTTCTCTGCCCTAATAAGATCACAAGCAATAAGGTTCGCCACAAAATAAATAAATGCTGACATTTATTCCTTCCTGTTTCGCGTATATGTCAATAGGGTTATATGATCCCAGGCACACTCACAAAGCCGGCAAAATTTGTGTAAATAACTAAATTTAAAATCAGATCAGCATCTCCGTTTGCTGCATACAAATTAACTGATTAATTTAAACGCACAATATCAAGTGTTGCTTATTCCGAAAAAATAAGGCTAATAGGAGAATAATTAGTGAGAAAAGGGAGTGTGTGGGTTTTCCATCTTCTTTAAAAAATATCGCATTGATCAGAACTAATTAAAAAGAGTTAATTGTAACCACAAGACACAAATACGGTATTATATCTTGAAGGCGTTCATGTCGAATACAAATGGGACCGACTGATAAAGGCAGTGGATGCTAATGCTAAGATTCACGGTTCGAATCCCGTCATATCGTTGATGTCCATGGGTAAGACACCTAATTTGCATGCTCATCGCAGCATTAATCTAGTGAAGATGAAATTTAAAGTTCGTTCAAACCGAAAGAAAATAATTGTGACCTGTCACCATGATACCCTGATAAAGTCGCACATCTTGTGCGATAAAAGATAAAAGTAGAAAGATACTTACTTTGGTTGAAAAAATAAATATTTGAAAAAATTAATATTTAAACTGTTGCTTGCAACATGTGAAGGGTGATAAAACTTAAGATTTTTGAAGACACTTCACTTTTATAGTTTGCATCTCAGTTACATAATTATGTACTTTCCTTACTTCGGGGGTGTGCAACTTTATCAGGGTATCGTTGTGACGGGTGACAATTAAGGATTTGCAAATATGGATGATTTGCAAATATAGAATAAAATCACTTTTACCGGAAAAAATAAATCGTCTGATATCTACATTAATTAATAGTTATTGTATTCAGTAGTCATAACATGTCGGTAGCTATTAACTATATATTATTTGCACAAAAACGCGTTCCTTCAAACAATGTTCAAAGGGGACGAAACGAAAATCCAGCGTAGCAAATGCGTGCCTTGCGTTTACTGAAACGAAATTCGTTTCTGGGATCGCGTTTGCACGCGTTCGTGTTAAAGACAGTAAATGCTAATGTTAAGATTCGTGGTTCGAATCCCGTCACGTCGTTCATTTTCATGGCTAAGACAATCTGCGTGCTCGTCTCAGCATTAATCTGATGAAAATGAAACTTAGACTTCGTTCAAATCGAAAGAAAATAATTAATGATTTGCAAGTATGGAATAAAAATCACATTTACCTAATGTATTTTGCCAAAAAAAAAATAAATTCGTCTGATATCCACATTAACTTAAAGTCATTTTATTCAGTAATCATAACATGTCGACAGCTATTAGCTAGATATATCATTTGTAAATCATTACGTGTTGTCAAACAAAGTGATGTGACACGTGTTGAGAAAAACGACACCCCTGGGATAGTTTTAGGCGCCAGTGATGAAAGATAACGTCAGTGAATAAATCAGAGGCCTTTCTGCTTTTAATACAATTCTCCCTTTTCTGTGAGTAATCATAAATATGCACATTTTTTTTCTATTTAAGCCATATCACTATATTGCAAAACATTCAGCTTTATCAGCTCTTCGTGAACGTGTGTCGTTGGACGATAACATCTCTATTATTTTTACAAAAATAACTTTATTATGTATGTATGAATATTGCACGCAAAATAGATAACATACCACAAAAAAACAAAATCACTGCAGGTTAATGCATTTCAGTCATTGACCAACTGCTGGTGTTACATCACACTTATACAACATTCAGAATTAGCAAATGATGTCGAAAAGCATTGCGACTTTTGTACTACTCTGTAGTGGAGTCTCTCGACGCATACTATAGCCCATTTTAATCATGATCGTTGGGCTTTATTCATTGACAATCAATATATGAATAGTCTCACCACATACCAAACATACCCTACGATTGGTGACTAGTGCATACTAGGTAAAACGAAAATAATCATCATGGGTCTAGATGGATTACGTATTATATTACTAATATGTAACATTACCACAAAACTTTTGTAGAAAATACATCCTGTCTGGTGCTGTAGAAGATATTAGAGTGGACATCGTTATGATCGTTTTCACGGCAGTCGTACTAATGCTGCTGCTACTGTTGCTAAAGTGGTGGTAGTAGTAGTAGTAGTAGTAGTAGTAGTAGTAGTAGTAGTAGTAGTAGTAGTAGAAGTAGTAGTGGCAGTAGTAGTAGCAGTAGTAGTAGTAGTAGTGGTAGTAGTAGTTGTTGTTGCTGTTGTTGTTGTTGTTGTTCTAGTTGAGCTGCATACCCTACGATTGGTGACTAGTGTATACTAGGTAAAATGAAAATAATCATCATGGGTCTAGATGGATTACGTATTATATTACTAATATGTAAACATTACCACAAAACTTTTGTAAGAAATTACATCCTGTCTGGTGCTGTAGACGATATTAGAGTGGACATCGTTATCATCGTTTTCACGGCAGTCATACTAATGCTGCTGCTGCTGCTGTTA
>JZLH01S0608900.1:28272-38658 GCA_001188425.1 Eucidaris tribuloides | reverse complement strand
GGAGGAGAGAGGTATTCCAGAGATGATATAAGCTGTATTACGTAATATATATATTGAGTAATTAATGTTGACCCGTTGTAGAACGAAAGACTCAATAAATCGCATTAAACAAAAACGGAATGTTATGTATTATCGAATTATAGCTAAAAGAGCACGTTTCTTCAGAATAGTTCAAACTACATATGCGATGGAGGTTAGTATAGGCATTATCTAATGGGAACCGATTTTGCTAATTGTACACAATATTAATAATCGGTATCACGAATAGTACTAGACAATATTCAGATCAAATTCTAGCAACGGTCACTATTATTCCAATAAAACTGAGTTCTAGTCCTAAGGCCATTGCTAAGATGGTATTTTCTTCTATTAACGTATAATGAACATGTTTATTGATCTCTAGGTTGGCAAAAGAAGGCGCCTTGTCTGTTAAGCTCTTCTCTAAGTATTTTTTTAGAATGTCTCAAAAATAATGCAAGTTATGATATACTTTAAAACTATTTGGAATAATATATATTCCATAATCATAATTGAGATATTGAGCTTTTTGTGATTTTTATTATGTTTTTGCTGTTTGTGTTTGTGTTTTGTTTGGTTTTCCTTTACTCTTTTTGCTGCTCTATTTGGCACCTTAACATAGTTATCTGTTAAATTTATAGTATGCCCGTAGATTTGTGTAATTTCAGGTTATTTTGATTACCTGGACCCCTCTGTAAACAGTGATCCTTGTAATATTAGCTTGAGTAGGATGGCTATCCAGCCGTGTAATTTTACATTTTTATATACAGTGTACTGAATTTGTTATTTGTATATGTTTTTAATTGACGCGAAAATAAATACAATACAATACAATACTCGATTACTATTATCTGGCTTAACTGTACTATAGAACAATGTTAAATATTAACACATTTAAGCAATGCCTCTAATGTAAATTCGTCACGCACTTCGAAATGACAGTATTTCTGTGAACATTGTAAATGTGTGTCCTGTGCACCAATGACATCTGCATAACCGTACAGAATATCACGTGGGTTCCTTTCTTTTAATTTCATTTTTACTCTTATGTTAATCGCCATTATACCTGACTGCATATTCTAATGCATATTGTTTTTGATTATAATTTTGTGTAACCGTAACGGTATGTTGTTCTGCTGTATCGCGCTTTATATTAGAAATTCTAATGCTTTTGTTCAAATAAATACTACAACTTGAAAAAATAAGAATTTTTAGTCGTTTATATGGAATGATCATGAGGCCCAAAGTTGATCGACCATTGTGGTTATGTTATGTTATCATCTCGACCAGGGTAACGATTGCGTAAAATTGTGAAGAACAAACACACAAGCGGGAGCTTGGTGGTGTTGGGGGCGAAAAATATCGATTTCAATTGAGACCGAGGCGAATCATTGTATTCATTCAGACTTTTTTGATTCAGGAACATATTCATGGTACACGTGGTAGCGTAACGTGGGTTTGAACAATTTCCGTAAATAATTCAGTAAAGTTGTAGATTATTCCCTGAATTTCCGCTTCAAATATCCACAAGAAACATGTCCGACGCACGCACCCCGTTTCGATTCGACTGAGGTTCCAAAACTGTAGCCTCTTGTGTCGAGATGCTTGGCTATCTAGGCTAATACATGTTATTGTAAGAGTTGATTGTTTACTTCAAGTAACGAATCTAAGTATGGATAGATAATCATAGGTATAAATGTTCGATCACTTACAGATAAAACTGCTTGTCTACACGTTGAGCCTTCGCTACTGAGCACATTGTTAGAGGTCATGACATTTTACGTTACACATTTATTAGTAGGGTGTGCCGTTATTTTATTTGATAGCAAATAAAATGCAAGTAGATTAGATAGTTGAAGTTAAGAAAATCTGGGCTAGTCTAACTAATATTAAGTAACCTGCTATACTTCATTCGATACACACTACAGTACTTGAATAATTCATAGTGTGATATACCAACCAACTTTCACATCCACGGCATCACAGCAAAACAATAAGTTGCTTTTCGCGCTGTTTCAGTAAGGGTTGATTCTTTTTCCAGGTGTAGAGTTCAGACATCCAATAATATTCATGGTCTTGTTTATTCAAGACTATTCCTTGCGCCAAGTGGTTGTGTACAATGCTATCTAGTATTTGCATACACGATATTACACCCGGGAGTACACTAGTCCTTTGTCGTTTCTGGTGTAAAGTTCTGGCTAGCAAGGCTTCAAAAGGATATCAACAACAGAAAGAAAAATGCGCTATATTTTACGCAATTCTGCGTGTAGTTCTGCTGTTCTTTTGCCGCTGGAATCCATGATCGTTACATGGATATCCCAGACGATCCATGTCCGTCTTATTTCGAGCAAAGAGGACCAGCAACAATTGGAGAGATGATGACTCGAAGAATATGCAAAGCCACAAAACATCGAGGAGAACCTTGAGGTTAGGCCCGAAAGACTACCACGCGATATTATATTTGTTGAGGGCTATTATGTATTCAAACGTGTACAAATTCAGAACAAAATTGTGCAATCTTTTGCAATGGGCGCAGATGGTTAATTAATTAATTATTTATCATTATATCCTGCCGGTAAGAAATATCACCCCTTTGCACACAACACGACTGATACTGTGGCTGTAGCCAACACTTTAATAACACACGCTAATATTATGCTATTAAAACTTTTCACTTTCAAAATTCCTATATCGCAGATCAAATTTGGCGCACAATGGTGATGGGTAGAGGTGGTATGTCTTATTTTTGTCATGTACTTCTTAGTGTAAATCAGCGTGAACTGTTGAACTAAAACGTCATAAAGTCGATATGAATTATAATTGTACATTCGCTTCATTGCCCAGAGTGAGCGCATTTGGGTTCCAAAGTACGCGGTCCGAAGTTCGAGGCTGGCAGTCTAAAATCAAGGGTTTAAAGATAGCTAACCATGTGTATCGCACTTGGTTGAAGCAGATGAGAAGATGCGGAGTAACATATCAAAACCGTCCTCGATGTCGTGCGTATTCAGCGCGCTTGTACTGAGATATTGTGATAAATGTAGGCCTATTTGTTTTTAGTGGTCTAGAGGGATTAAGTTTATTGGGCTTTTAATTTATACCGATCATGTGAACCCGTACTATACTATGTGTCACCAGCAAGAATCTGTAATATGATTAACAAAGAGTCAAGTGGTATATTATTAGCTGTATGATGCTCTCGAAAGCTGCAGGTGGTTTAAAATGTCTATAAAGTGGTAACCGTTGAGTTCGAATCAGAACGGTTGTGAATGGCTGGGTTGAGATAAGGGGTGAAACTACGCCGACGGTTGGTTAAAGAATTGTTTACTTACGTAGTATTTTGTGTCAATCCGCCTTTTTTATGTTCACTCGCTCAACCAACGCGACGCAGTTTTGTAGTGTAGGGTGTCAACGGCACACTTTATAGTTTTAACATTTCTGTAGAAGTTTGAAACTATCTGCATATTATTTTATACGGCTAATCTGTATACTAGCAATAAGTGAAACTAATAGCAAGGGGTGGGTTTTTCGTATGTTTCACCGTCCATAAAGAAGGATACACTGGGAAGTTAAGTAATATATTTATACATACCGGTACAGATGTTTAATCGCTACTTGCTTATATCACAAAGTCATGGACTTCCCGTATGAAGCAGACCCTGTACGCCATGCGAAGCCTTATAAAAGAGCAACAAAGTCATTTTCTAATCAACACTACCCATTAAATAGGTATATTTTTCAGTCATACATCGATAGATTTGAAGTTGTTTACAAGATTGACTTTTCAAAGGCTTATAGAAGTTTCATGGAAGTAATTTCTGTGTCCTTTTTCTTTCATTGTTACTTTGCAATTGTTATGCACAGAAGGGCTAACAATGAGAAATGAAGTAAATTTCAGTGTTTACTGTATTAACGGGAAAGAACAGGATTAGAAGAAGTCGGTTTTTACTTTGGGATAAAACTGCTCTAGAATCAAATACACTGTTTAAGGCTTCTGCTGTCTAAATTTTAAGGTCAATTTTTTAAATTAAATTTGTATGCAGTCACAATCAGTACTCATTGGGACAGTCGAATTTGTTGTGTAGCTTCGTATGGGAACAATTTCCATCGGGGCACCAGATTATTTGAAAACTGGTCAATGAACGCTTGTTTCTCCACAAGTAAACAAATTCAAAACAAATCCTTTGCTGCCAGGAGACACACTCCAGCTGGTGTATACGTTGGTATATGTTTCAGACAGTTAGGGTCTTGAAGCATTTTTGACTTTTCCCAATCATGTCAATGCCCTTTAATTTGTTTCAATATTTCAGGGAGTTAACAAGCCGACCTCATCTTGCGGGTACGCCTGCCGAGAAGGAAAACGCGGAGATGCTGGCAGAACTGTGGAAGAGTTATGGATTTGATTCAGTTCAAACATTGAGCTACGATGTACTATTGGCTTACCCTAACCCAGATAATCCAAACAAGGTATTATTAGAAATAGACTTACTTAAATTCCCCTCCTGTAACCCGAATATGAATGTTGAAACTTGGAGGTACTACACAGAGAAGAGAAAATTCGGTCGTCCCCAGTCTAGAAAAACACATAAGGAAAACAGGGTACTTAATATCCATGGCAATTTTGAAAACAAGTGTTATCAACTGGGGTCAACTAAGAACATTCAGATTCAGATTCAGTCGTCATAAAAGGGTTAGTCAAGGTATATCACAAGTCATTTCATTCTTTGAGATGTTTCTATTTGGAAGCAAAAATATGCTTATTAATGACACATTTTGTTGAGATCTATTGAGCATCATCTTCCAGGAAAATCACTGAGACAATATTTTTTATTGGAGCGACAAGAATTGTATTATGTTACATTGTAGACTAGTAGTATCAAAGCAATAATCTGCATTGTCAAATAAATACACCTTCATTTCGATGTACTAAAGCCCAAGTATATAGTTGTGGTATATGGTGAAATTTTTACTTTGTTGCTTGTGTGTTGTTTAAGTGCACCATCTATTAATGCCCTGAAAATTGCAGGCTATGAAGCGCTATCATGTTTTTTTAATGATGCAAAATAAAAAAAAAGTCGATGGACCCCCCCCCCCCATCATTTTGTCATAGGAAATAGTGATAGAAGTTCTCGAATGAGTAACATTTCACAACATGTCATTATAACTATTTGTTATATAGGTTTGATATCGTTTTCTGATGCCTGACGTGACAATATCGTACTCTGTGAAAAGACGGATGAATAAGTTGTCTTTATCGGCCAAAACAATTGGGCTTTAAACCAATCGTATTTCAAAACTTTCCTCATATAGATCATGATCATGGAAAATGGTGAAACCAATTTTACGACTGCTCTTCAAGAGGAGGTTCTACGACCGGAGGACGACCACCCCGATGTGGTACCACCATTCAACGCTTACTCAACACAGGGGGAACCAGAGGTGGGTAGTATGACGGTATAATGGTTTCCATGCATCGTACAGGTTTGAGAATTGTATTGATCATGAAGAGTTTCATCTGAGATCTTGTGTCGTATATAGCGTATTCTCAGAACATCTTTCAGCACGTCTTGTGGAGAAATGAATTTAAAAGTGCATTAGAAATCGACGATGTGTAGGTCTTTCCAAATTTCGACTGGGTACAGGCCAAAGTCGAGAGTACCTCATAAATGAATAGTTTACAATCCTAACTTGTCTTTTGGAACAAAGAATTGTAACGGTGGACTGTCCGCCTTTCTTTATCCAGCACAAAAAATACGAGGTACTGCAGTTACTTTTCTTTTGAGGTTATAGAATAAGTCTCTATTTACATCGCTATGTAGAAAATTCATAAAGCCGGATAATGTGTGACATTGATAATAATGATATATAGCTTTTATACAGCGCATTTCATGTCAGTGGGATATATCAATGCGCTTAAATCGTTCTCTAAAACACTCACTATACACTAGTGTTTTCCTTTTCTGAAAATACGAATCAATTGCAGGGTCCTTTAGTTTATGTGAACTACGCACGCACAGAAGATTTCGAGTGGTTGGCCGACAACAACATCAACATTACTGGTTGCATTGCAATCGCGAGATATGCAAAAATCTTTCGAGGAAACAAGGTAAAATTAAGGAAGATCTTATTCATCGTTGACACTTTACAAACAATGTATTTAGCTTTTGTTTAATTATTTATTTACTTATTCGTTTGGTTATCAGTTTTTGTTTATTTATGGAATACACTGTGCATGTTTTATTTCCGAATGTTTCAATACAACGACATATAAAACCTTAACATCCAATGTTATTTCTAATACAAAATAGTTCAACACCTTAAGCGTTATATCAGGTTTGTTTTTGTTTTTGTTAATGTTTCGTTTCGTTTCATAGTAAAATCCCAAGTAAGTTCTTACAGCCTTATCAAACATGGGTGCGGAAGTCCTTAATATGGAATAAAACTATTTCAGATTCCACTTACTATGTAAGATTCTGCTGTGAAAATGTTGTGGTCAAAATGTTGACTCATTTAAAAAAATATACCATCAGTTTCCGTTGTGACAGGCAATGTTTTGGGGTAGGTTTCAATGCGATCAATTTCTATCGGGGCAAGATGGTAATTCAATACTGGTATATGTTCATACTAGATTCTCCTTAATTAAACAAATTTAAGACAAATCCTTCCAGCCAAGAATTGCACTTCAGGTAGCAAATATTGGTATTTGTCCGAACTAGTGATTTGCTTCTTGGGGCATTTTAAGTGTTCGTAATCATGTCATTAGCCTTTAATATCAAATCTTAAACCCACTTTGATTATACAGACAGCGACAAAGATTATATTTATTTTGTTCCAGGTGTTAAATGCACAGGCGGCTGGTGCCATAGGCATCATCCTGTACTCCGATCCTGCCGATTACGCGATCGATGGCGATATATCGGTCTACCCCGATGACTGGTGGTTGCCTGATACGGGGGCCCAACGGGGTAACACGTTCGTGAGTGACGCCAAAGGGGACCCTGTCACACCTGGATACCCGGCAAAACGTGAGTCTTCTCTCAGCCCATAAGATGAGGAAATATTTATAAGAAAGTATCGTCTTTACACATATGATTTGATTTGTTCGTTGTAAGGATGTGGTTATAGTTCTTGGCAGGGAAATGAGGGAATTACCCTCTTGTATGATGTAGAGTTTATAAAGTTCTCAGTATGTGAAGCTAGCCATTGGCGAAGGAGCTGAAGGGACGGCCAACTTTTTTATATACTGTAGACAATCTCACAAGGTCGCTTGTCTAGATGTTCCATCAAAATGTTAGTTATTTTGAATTTAATATTATACAATATTATTTATTTTAAGTTTACTACTACTCAAAGGTGCTGGGCTCCTTCCCAATCGAATAAATTTATTCCGCGTTGGAAAACGCAGTTTCCAATGAAATATTAAGGTGCGAAATTATCTCAACGCCAACCTTCAATCTTCCTAAAGGGCAAAATTACACGAGGAAAGTTGATGTCATTTCTGGTCTGATTCACACAAATTGGAACCAGCTTATGCATGTAACTCCTGGTTGCAAAATCATCCAAGAATCACTCAATCTGACACAGACCTTAGGATATTTTTGGAGGAGAGCTGCTAGCTTCCAAAATCTTCTAGTCTCTCACTGAAGTTTCGCTTTATTTTAAATACCAAGAAAGAGGTGTTTTGTTTTAAATGCATGATACCTTCAAAGACATCCTAACAATCACGTCCTGCAGAAAGTTTGTTGTTGTAAGTGTGCATATTTATATTGTTTTATTTGAGGTGGTTGTTTGCAAATCAACAACACAACCTTTAAATTACGATTTCACATTGATTGTATCTCAGCGTATATGTACCGGTTGGACGATAAAAACACAGCACTTCCCAAGATACCAGTTCACCCCATCGGATACGGGGACGCCCATAAATTACTGAGGTTAGTTGCTTGACAATGAGATGACACAGTAAATGACGTATGGATATGCTAAATTAGCATATGACTAGGAAGATGGTGATGGTGGTTATTGTGATCCTGAAGCTAGTAGTGATGCTCGAGGGAAAACTGATGGTCATGAAATTGATGACGATTGTGGATTAGATGATGGTGGCGGTGGTAGTGGCGTGCTGCAGTGATGATGATGATGATGATGATGATGATGATGATGATGATGATGATGACGACAATGATGAAGGCGACGATTATAATGATGAAGATAATGGTGGTGGTGACGATGTCGATATTTCTATGAAGAATACAATTCACCATTAAATCTTTTGTCTATGTATGGCTATGATGATTTTATTTTTAACTAGATGTCAATAAAGTTCACTGTTACTGTTATTTGGAAGATTATTGCTGTTACGTGAAAATAGCATAGAGATATCGTCTGAAGTTATTGTTACAGTCATAGAAACAACCCAAATGAAGAACTTTCTTTTCGTAAACCATATTCTGATCAGGTGAGAGTTATCGCAGTGCTGATATCCCTTTTTTGTGTTATGTACTGTTTGTATGGAGGATCTTTTACAAACACTAGTTGTTCTTCTTTTACTTAAATAGTGAAATGGCACAGGACAAAGAAGCGCCAAGTGAGTGGCAGGGGAATCTTCCTATTACGTATTACTTGGGACCAGGCTTTGTCAACCCGAACAGGTAGAAACAATTTAGCACCTGATACTGGACTTTGTATTAGCTTTTCAATAAGTAAGATGGTGTGTGTGTGTGTGTGTGTGTGTGTGTGTGTGTGTGTGTGTGTGTGTGTGTGTGTGTGTGTGTGTGTGTGTGTGTGTGTGTGTGTGTGTGTGTGTGTGTGTGTGTGTGTGTGTGTGTGTGTGTGTGTGTGTGTGTGTGTGTGTGTGTGTGTGTGTGTGTGTGTGTGTGTGTGTGTGTGTGTGTGTGTGTGTGTGTGTGTGTGTGTGTGTGTGTGTGTGTGTGTGTGTGTGTGTGTGTGTGTGTGTGTGTGTGGTGGTGTGTGTGTGTGTGTTGTGTGTGTGTTGTGTGTGTGTGTGTTGTGTGTGTGTGTCTGTTGTGTATGTGTGTTGTGTATGTGTGTGTGTGTGTGTGTGTGTGTTTGTGTGTATGTGTGTGTTCGTGTGTGTGTTGCGTGTGTGTATGGTTCGATATGTAACAGTTCACTTTTGTGTATGATGATTTTTATGATAACGATGATTGTCATGGTGATGATGATGATTATCATTCCAAACAACATCTCAACACAGAACGGTCAAGATGAGCATCCATACCAGTCGAGAGATCAGGACAACCTATGACGTCATCGGGGTCATTCATGGATCTCTTGAATCAGGTAAATGAAATTCTGTTTATCTTTTATAACAGTCGTCTTCCGCCAAATATTGCGAAAAAAAAATCATACATACAATATCCAATACATACAGACGCGGACCGACATCAAGATTGTGACTTACATAAAGGTTAAGATCCATCATGAAACGTCGTCAAAGGGGGACAGAAACATCAACAAGTTCTTAGATATGGCGTCAGGAAGAAGGATTAACAAAACCAAACCATGGTGCCTAAAATAAGCTTTCTAAATAAAGTGGAAAGGTGAAAAATATTACGAAGAACAACTTTACCGCCAAACAATCGTTAGACATTTCCCCCAAATTATACGCAAAAACAATACACAAAGTGAAAACAAAACAAACATACACCCCAAAATACATACATGTGATGAAGAGGAAATAAACCACTTCTAAAGGGGTGGGACTACATAATAGTTTTACCTAGTTCTTTTTTTCGGTTTCTTTTTTTTTTAAATCTCAGATCGCTACGTGTTGATGGGTAACCATCGTGATGCTTGGGTGTATGGGGCGGCGGACCCGTCCAGCGGTACGGCCTGTCTGATGGAAGCATCACGTGTCTATGGGGAAATGCTCAAGAAAGGTATGTGATGGTATCAATGTCAGTCTTGTTCTGTAGCTTTGAAGAATTCACTTCATTTGTACGTGATACCGGTCATCTTATTACGTTGTCCCGCGTAATTCAATAAATCGAGGAGCAGAACATTATTACACAATCGGTATTGCACACTCTACATCTGGTTTTAGCGTGGCACCCACTTGAGCGAAATTCGTCCGCAGCTAATTACGCCCAATAATTTTTCTACCCTCACTCATGTTTACTCCAGACGTAGTGACCGGCATCTCTTAAGTTTCACTTAAATCCCTGCAAAGACATACCAGATTCAGAAAGTTGACTTGTGATGTAGAAATAAGATTTGAAATAACGAAGTAGTAACTATATACCATATTGATTGTGATGACACAAATCCTGAAAACAAAATCAGTATTTGGAATTGTAATTTTTTCTTGTCTGTATAACACGTTCGGTCAGACATTTTTTTGGGGTGTGT